>PVIC010031561.1:0-21236 GCA_004025085.1 Thryonomys swinderianus | reverse complement strand
CCCCCACAGCTGTATTAAGAAGACCTAATTCCATATTAATTACATTTCTGGATATTAACGCTTACTGATAGGTTTGTGTACATGTGAAATATGCAGGATTTGGATTTGGTGATGTGCAGTTTTTATGACTGTGTGTTCTTAATGAAAAGTTCTGGCGCGTTGTCCCAAGAAATGAAAGGAAAACATTTTGAAAGGACACTAACTTACATTTCCATCACTTACACCATGCTGCCATGTACGGAATAGTGTCACATCGCCTTTGGTAATAAGAGCGTTAGCCCCAAGTCTCTGACACCTTTCGGACTCGGCGCTCTGTTCCTGTTACTCCCTTTCTCTGCGGGCTGGTGTCGCACTTCGACGCCCCATTCCCACACAGGAAGACTTTGCCAAGCCCGGTGAAATGATACCACTTGTCATTGTGTCTTGTCTTTGAATTCCTTTTGTGACCCCACCTTTGTGTTTTTTTTTTTTCCCAGTAAGCTCCATTAGCATTTAGGATAACATATGCTTGGCAAGGAGCCCACTTACAATTATTCTGAAAGCAGCGAGCACTCACTACTTTTTTGTGATTGTTTGTTTGCTGTTTTTTACTGAAAGCAGAAATGTTACAAAATTCTATGCTTGAATTTATCCGTGCAGTTTTCTCAACAGAGCCCCTTTGTTAACCATTAAGTAGTTAAATTGCCTAGGGTTGTTCCTGCTTCCTGTATTCTGTTTCATTAATACACAGGTCTGACTTGTACTCGGTAACATTTTGACCATTCTTTTCAGACGATCATATATAGTTTATTAATTATCGTCATTCTCATCCTTTGGTTGTCAACTTTTGTTTTAGTTTTTCATAAAATTAAGAAGAGTACTTTTTGATATTTTTATTAATATCTACTTGTATTATTTTAAAATTTTTAAAAAATCTAACAGTCTCAAAGAAATGAATGGCTCTCATTGTTATAAAATTCTAGCAATTTCTTCTCCACGGGGTAAAGGAAGAAGTCACTAAAGTGGAAGTTTCATGATCACTTTTGGCTTCAGTCAGATGCCCCAGGAGCGCAGCAATGCCTTTGCCTTGTAGAAAGCACCAAGAGGTTTTCTGTGAAAACTCACACAGCAGCTGCCAGTGCACAGAGTACTTAACTTGTCTTCAGAAACGGGGTACGGAGGTCTGGCATCAGATATCACTCAGGGACTTTCTTGTTAGATAGCTCCTGGGACATTTTAATAAAAGTGAGCCCTTGAATCATTAAGACAATTGTGTTCTTTTTTCTTTCCTTCACCTGGTAGAATGGCAATAGCAGGATTAGTGAACTGATAAAACAGACCAAGTATGCTAAGTTCTACAAGCTGGACCTTGAGGAAAATTGGTCGGAAACCCAATTTGGTCAACAGAAGTTATGCTGCAATTCTAGCTTATGTAATTATAGAAATTCCACGTCAACTCTATTTCAATTTACATATATGTAAAGTGAAATTGTAATGCTGTGATAGCTTTTTTTTTTTCCTTTGGTCACTTACGTGACAACACACTTTCTTGGCCTAAAGTTCAGTGTCACCATCTGCCCCAGTACACCTGCTACTACACTCCCTAAAAATGAATATATTTATCTCATGGTCACTTTTCCCAAAAATGGCCTTTCCTTATTTTCTTATCATAAGGAAAGTTTTGCATGAGGTCAATGCAAACCCAAATCACCTTCTTCTTTTCTTTATAAGTAAAACATCAGTTATGTGTAATAATAAAAAGTATTTCACCAAAAGTATAAATTCAAATGCACATCAAGCTAGGTCCTTCCTTAGACATTGATAAGCCTGACCTTTCACTTCAAAGATATTTTCCTTTAAATCCTCCATTTCTTAGTTTAACGCCCAGGATTCTAACGGCAGATGTGTGTCATTCCACTTTCCCTAACGTCTTCTCTTCTAAGTTGACCGTAGATGATCACAGATCATTTCGTTCACTGCTGGCTCTTCACACTGTCAATCTGAAGTGGATCGTCAAGCCCATAATGAAAGAATCGAACACCCAGTCGACTTTGTTCTCCATGAGTTCGAACCCAGTCACAAGTTTGTTCTCCGACGTTGTCTTTTCTGAGTCAGAGCTTTCTGGGTCAGAAGCCAAGGGGTCTTGGGTGGTTTCCACAGTGAAAACCAGAATCAAATAATCGCCATCTGTGTTCCCCTGGGTGACTCTCTTCCTTTGTTGCAGGGATCCATTTCCTCCCAGCGTGCACCCTGATTCCTCCTTTGATGACCAGCTTTAAGCCCAGGATCTTCCTCTGTTCCTTCAAACTATGACATTCTTTCTCACATGGCTCATTATGCCATCATAGTCTCAAATCACATCGTTTTCTCCTCCGGTTTTAAATCTGTCTGACTTTTTCTACCATCAGATGAAGAAAGTGTTCTGATTTTAAGGACTCATAATTACAAAAGGCCAGCAAGACAACCTCTCTAGGCGATAATTCATGAACTTATAACTTAAATCGCATTGGTGATACTTTGTTGTATTCAGAGACAGTGAAGCCATTTTGGAAATTGTTTTCTGAATTTAATTTGTCATAGAAAATTAAAGGGCATGATCCATTCAAATGAGTAAAAAGCAAATCTAAAATAGTTCCTTCAAATGAGACAGATCAATTGTTTCATAGATTTCTTATCTCTGCTGCCCAGAAAGGCAAGGCCCTCTGTGTTATTTCCACCACACAGATCTGTCTTGAGGTTGCATTTAATGTTAATCACATTCTCTTGCTTTCCATTACAGTAATTGTCTCTTTCTCTCTCTCTCTCCTGTGGAAGATTATTATGCCTACAATCTATCTACCTAAGTGTTATGGGGCTGTAAATGTATATCTTCTCCCCAGGTTACTATTATATACATAATCTGTTACCTTTTTCCATTAAGCTAATGAATGGTTGATGCTTGTGATGAGAACAATCTGGCATCTTTACATGTTGTCTTAGAAGAAAAGAAAATGGAAATAGTTCACAGTCAACTCCACTGAACAACATCTGTCTTCCCAACAGCCAAAGGGAAGAAGATGTGTCTCCAGCTTCCTCCCAGCAAGAGACAGAACAGGTTGTGACTTGATCCCCTTCTTTTCTAGTCAAAATAAATGTGCCCAGTTCACACATCAGAGTATGTGCTCTGTTTTCAAATGGCTAAGAAATATTTATAAGAGGCAAAGTTTGATAAGTCTAAGGTCATATTCCATTGCTTTATGCAAGACACCAAATTTCATCAGAGATAATGGCAACGTGGTTACGTGCATTTGATTAAGTTCACGTCCAATCAATGGCATCACTCTGTGTAAAGACATTTGAATTACTGTCAGCAGGTAATTCTTAAGGTTCAATAAAGGAGACCCAGGAAAATGGCATGCTTTGAAAGGAGCTTTCCTTGGTTTGCGATTCAAAAATTGAATGTAACCTCCAGGATTAATCTTGAAACTTGTGAAGATGCTGACCGTCCAGACCAGTTTCTCGTCTATAGAACTCATTCCTCTATGTCTAGATTTTGCTGATATTGCTACGCTTTTAGTTCTTATTTTCAAGAAAAATAAATTCAGAAATTAAAACTGCTATTTATTACCAAATGCAAACTTTTTTTTTATCTCATCCCTTTTCCTGTCAGTCCAAATGTGAGTCATTATATCCTAAACTAAAATACTAGAAAAATATCGGTCTAGGTGTTTCCCTTGGACTTTCTAAATTTACCTTCTCACTAATGCCTGTCTGTAGGTGCTTCTCCCTTTTCCTCTGATGCCGTCAGTTCGCTGCCCTCTCACCTCGGCCTTAAATTGCCATAGTGAGCGGGAAACTGGTTCTCTCAACTCCAGTCATCTCTGTCCCCATCAGACGGACAGATCCCTGTGACGTTCTGATTCCATCAACCCAGCAAAGCATTCAGGGATTCATGCTCTCTCGGCATCCAGGACCAAGGCCCATCTCCTTCCCATTACAGTGAAGTCCATCTTTCCTTCACATTTATTTTTTATTACTTTTTAGACATGTCACTGTAACTTTAGTTCATATTCTCCCCACGCTCCTATAAACTTCCATCCATTTGCTCTACCATCTTGCAAAATATCACGCTGTATCGTTGTCTCATATGCCCAATCGCTCTCTTCTCGGTCTATTCTATGTCAACCTCAGCTAGAAGACAAAACTTCCAAAAAAATTCCTAAACAGATTCAAATACACATTATTATGTAATGAGGTCATAAAGGTTAGATATGCTTGTGAAATATAAAATTGCATTTATTATGTTATGTATATTACATATACTAAACCTCTGAGTATTAATCCATGTATTAGAATATACTAAAATGCACAAAAATGTACTTGTGATTTAAAACAGATATGTCTCAGTTCAGATATTACAGACCCTGCTTCCGGCTCTAAGGCTGTAATTCAAGTCCTTATGGCTGCAGAAATGAGTTTTGGGCTGTTTGAAAGACTTTTTCTTGGGACAATGAAGAATAAAGAATTCTGAGAAGTAGGAGAAGAAACTTGCAGATTTATTTGACAGATGGTATATGGGGAAGATGTCAATTCTCAAAACAGTCATACTCTCTATGGAGATCAGTATGGAGCGTCCTAAAAACAAAGAAAGGAAATTCCACCTGAACTATATATTTCTCTTCTAGGTATCTTCCCCCAAAAGGTATAGACATCTTATTGCAGTAATGCATGTATAACTTGATAATACAGCACAACTCATAATAGCTCAATCTCCACAGTGTCCTCTGTGTACCCCAACAAAAGAGTGGATAAAGAAAATGTGGCATTCATATACAATTGAGTAATAGTTTGCTATTTTACTATGAAGAAAGACAAATATGAGCCACCTCTAGGCAGATGGATGCTCCTTGAGACTGTAATATTAAATGAAATAAATTAGGTACAGAAGCCTAAATATGACATATGTTCTCTTCTATGAGAGACTCAAACTATAAATCAATTAAAGAGCATAATAAAAACTAGATAATGAGAAATAGATCAATCTTTGCAAATGCGAAAGGGACAAAAAGATGAAGGGGAGAAGGGGACAGAAAAGCTTGCAGTTGTGTTATATAAATGCACCAACTCCTCAGACTGAATGTAAACTTCATGTGCTGCAAACATCTCACAAAAGTGAAAATTACAAAAATCAATAAGCACCTTGATGATGATTTTATGGTTTATTTTTGTCTGTTTTATTTGTTTGTTTTTGTGTTAAAACACAATTCTCTAACACAATCACAGTGTATTCACGACACAGTGGGTGACCTTAAGTGATCATGATCATTTTGGAGGCTCATTGAAAAATGAAAGTTTAACCTACAATTGTGCCTCAAACAAGTGCAATTTTAATGTACCGGAATGACTTTTCTCCCTGTTTTGATGGAAGAAAATGATGAATCCATCATGATTAATAAAGCAGTAAATGATAAAATAATTCTTCTTTCTACTTCCTTTATGTTAACCCTTCTTTCTGTGTTGAATAGCATTATTAGTGCACAAAAGTCATAGGGAAAATCATCTAAATACTGTTTCATTCCCAACATCATTAGTGCCTTAACGCAGTATAATTTATTTGCCCTTTATTAAACATATCAATCCCAGGAGATTGGACGGTTTGACTGAGTGTTATTGGCTGTTGATTTATTTATCTGTTGTTCGGTTTGCTGCCTTCCTCGTTTATTACCTCTAGGTCACTGAGCCGATCAAATTGTGGTGGGAAGTTGTTATTATAAGATGGGAGTCTTTTGATTTGCATGAACGGACTAGTTACACCGATATTGTCCCTTCACATGATGTATGAACATTAGCATCATTAATGTGTATACTTGCACTGTGACATTATTACAACCTAATGCCTTAAAAAAAAACTTAACACCCTGTCTCAAGAAATCTACCCTCTAGGGATGTGGGTAGAAATGAGAATTAGCTTGTGTCATATACTGGTACAAATTCCCCAATGTTATGTGTGATTATGAGATGTATATAAAATGTACCAATAAAGAATTCAATTTATAAAAAAAAAGAAGAAATCTACCCTTACCCAGCTGAAAAGAGTATATTGGGTGAAGGTTAAAATACTTTCTTACAAAACTAGGACTAGGGGTCCCACTTGACACGGCTATCTCCCTGCTAGGAATATACCCAAAAGAATTTTTAAAAAAAAAATCACATTGGAAAGACAGATGTACACCCTTGTTCATAGCAGCTCAATTCGTGATAGCTCAATCTTGGAAACAACCCAAATGTCCATCAACTGGAGAGTGGATAAAGAAGATGTTTTTTTTTTTTTTTTTTTTTTTTTTTATAAAATGGAGTCTGACTCTGCCACAAAGAATGACAAGATCGATCCATTTAGGTGCAAATGGAGACACCTGGAGGATGTACTAATAAGTGAAATCAACAGATCACAGATAGGCAAATTCCGGATCTTCTCTTTGACAGGAACACCTGTAGAAGCAAATGAGCTCTAGAAAGTAGGACAGCTTTTATAGAGTGGGAAATTTTCATAGGAAACTTGGTGTGGGAATGTGATGAGGGGAAGGAATAAATATGATACAGAAAGAAAATAAAGAGCATGTATAAAGGGGTGGGGAGGTGTGGGTGGGTAGGGATATGGGTAAAAATGAGAATTAACTTGTGTCATAGACTGGTACAAAATCCCCAATGTTATACTTGATTGTGAGATGTCTATAAATTGTACCAATAAAGAATTCAATTAAAAAAAACTTTCTTGCAGTTGCATGGTGGGTCTAAGGAGAAGTTATAAGCCTGAATAATGTCCTTCTTGAACCTCTCTTTCCAAACCACGTCTTGTCCCTTAGGTCACTAGATTACTTAGCATTGTGACGTATTTCTGGTTCCCACGAAATCATTTTATATACTTTTCCTCTGAAGTTGTGCGTTTTTTCTCAATTGTACAGTTTTTCATGTATGTACATATAGATTTGTTTTGAAATCATTGAAAACGATGTAAAAATTAGAAATTAGTAAAATAATTCTAAAGTCACTTTACATCAATTTCAGACAGTTGGGAGTAATGTTTTAGCTATATAGGATGCACACAGATCTATTTGTTTAGGAGTATTGGTTGTATTGAATAAAAGGCAGGTGCCAAATTTGTGATGTGGAAGGTCAACAAGAAAGCTTCCATAGGGTGGAAGGTCAATGAAAACTTGTTAAGCAAGATATATGTCTGAATAGACATTATCACAGAATGAATAATGTAACATCATATATTTTTAAAATCTATTTTATGACTTTATTTATTTATTTCGGTGGTACCGAGGATCAAACTCGGACCCTTGTGCTTCCAAGGTAGGTGCGGTACCACTTGAGCTAAATCCCCAGCCTGACTTTATCATTTTTTGAGACAAGTTCTTACTATACTGTTCAGACTTGCCTTGAACTTATTAGGTAGTCAAAGCTGCCCTCAAACTCACAGTGATCCTCCTGCTTCAGCCTCTTGAGTCCTGAAATTACAGGCATGTGTCACCACAGATAGCTGCTTTATAACTTTAGACATATAATACATATTCAGATTGCTAAGCTTCTGCTCATAGTGATGGTCAAACCTAGCAATTATATTTATTTCTGATAAGGACAAATCCCATTTCAGATTCGAATGAGTTTCCAATTTGAATGAACTGATGATGACGCTATCACGTTGTACACACTTAACTTATGGGTGAGAGGATATAGTTGACTTTCCTTCCTGCACTCTGAAATAATTCCTCAGGGATCACCTTTTGTTTTCGGTGCCCTCTGTTTCAGTGACGTGTGCTGCATAATATACCAAGGGAATGTGGTCTAGACACTTAAGAGTCAACCTTGAGTGTCACTTGGGGGGCGCATTAGTCTATCTGTTGACCTTCTCCAGGGTCACTGGGGCAGGAGTCACTTCAATAAGTCAACGCCTATACCAAAACTATTTCCTAAAATTTTTATTTTTATATTTCCTGCTGTATTATGTGTAAAACTTAACGTAAGAACATACAGTTGGAGTCATCCTCTACTTACATAATTGGACTGGTAAGTAGATGCTTCTGTCTTGCAGTTGAGTTGGTGAAGGTCTCAGACAGGATTTTCCTGACCCCGCGTTAGAGACTCTGGAATTAACTAGGGTCTCTGCTTTGCAGACTTTGCAGACGACTCCTGCAATGTGCGGAGTGGCTTCGTTTCCAGGTGACGGCACGGCGGAAAGAGCCGGAAGCAGGACTCATCTGCCCTCCCCGCCTTCCGCCTTCATCTCACCAGGCAGGCAGACTGTCAGGTAATCTCCAATTCCACAAGACCAAACAGAAGTTAAAGGTCCTGTGAATTTCTAACCCTCCAACGCAAGCATCGTATCAGCCTCATACCGGCTAAATCCTATTGGGCAAACTAATCCCTGGGCAATCTCCGAGGAGAAGAAGAAGAAAAACAAAGCTCATCTCCAGGTCTGTAACCTGTCTTGGAAGCCACAGCCCATATGAGAACTAAACTCAAGGGGTGTGAATTCTACAAAGGCAAAAGAATACAAGAGTTACTTGCTGTACATATAATGTGAATTTTTCAATTTTTAATCTTTGATGATATGGAAAGTATGTGGACATTGTTTTTTTTAAAAATCAAGAAAGGAAAAAAAATCTAGATTGTTTCTCCCTCCATGTTCAAATATTTCAGGGGAACAAAAGAAAGAAGGCTTACAGAGGTTTGATTTCCAAATGTGTGTGACAGTGCCATACAGAGTACAAGGCAACCACACGGTCTTCCTAATTAGCTCAGAGCTTGTTATCTTTCCTCTCACTCACTAGCATTACCTGGTCATCCAAACTACGCTCTTGAGAACCCAAAGGCAAGTCATCTTCTTTCTCCAGCCATCGTTTTCATACCTTTTTTTTGTGTATTTGAGAATATGAACAAAATGAGTAGCCGGCTGTAGGTAAAGAGATCTTGTGTAAAGTTTTAGCTTGGCTGTAATTTAATTTCCTATGCTCTCGAGTTTCAGTAACCTTCAGCAACCTTCATTTTATGTTTGGAGTGTCTGCTTTTTTAAACCAATTTAAAGTAGCCTGTTTCCTAGCATCTTGTGAGAATATTTGAAACGCTATCTCCTTAACCTTATTGGATTTCAACGTTCGATTGTGTAGACCTGAAAAATGGAACACAAAGCCCACCGACACTCTCTGACACTTCATTTTCATGGCAGGGAAGGTGCTTCGCAGGGGAGTGCTAGGAAATATGACACTGCTTTGTAGTTTTAAAAATTTCTATGAGTGATGGTTTAAAAATTCATGCTTCTGATTTAATCAAGCGGCTTCAAAATATTGAAAATACATGATCTCTAATTCCTATCTTGGGTTCTCCTCTAATTGCTATCACCAGTGACATGACCATTCACCAAGTCTTTTTTTTCCCCCTACAAGCCTTCCAGTTTACTATTTAATTCAGATTCTAATCCAGTTATGCTCAGTTTTCATCTTCCTGGCTGTCACAGGCCTCTCCTATCTGTTACCTCACAGTTCTTTTTATTTAAATCATTGTACGTTGGGATACATTTCCCTGCTGCAGCTGACAGTCACTGGACAGACATATGATTTAAGTTTTGCACAAAGAGAGGTTCTTCATACTTTTGTAATTGCATATGACAAGTAGTGATGGAAGGGGTAAGAGTTTGATTTAATTACGGACATTGGGAACCAGAGGGTGCTTAATGGAGCAAAACAGAAAACTAGCATTTCAATACTTTGTCTTTCAGCTTAAGAACATTGAAAGCAATATGGTTAGAAGGTATTTTAATTAAAAAAATGCTGGGAATGTAGCTCAGTGGCACCATGCCTAGGTGCCAAGCATAAGATCCTGAGTTCCATCCCTGGTACCACTAAATAAATGAATAGATGGATAGGGAGAGAGAGAGAGACAGACAGACAGACAGAGAGACAGAGAGAGAGAGAGAGAGAGAGAGAGAGAGAGGGAGAGAGAGGGAGAGAGAGAGAAATAAAATAATTGAAGAGTAATAACAGAAAATCAAAGGTTGTCACCAGTCAATGACTCATGAAGATAAGACTAACAATTTTAAAAGAATTTAACTTAATCTGAGTGAACACATTTTGTATAAAAGATGTAGCTTATTCGCAGAAGATTTTATGTTATTTCCATGCTGAATATTTAGCAGAAACCATTGACTCTATGATGGAATCATTCTAAGAATTTCCTCATTATATTCAACACAAATAATCTTAATTTTTTCTTTCATAACCTTTGAGAAATAAAATCAAGAAAGCTGCTCTTACTTTTTGGCATTAGCCATACCAGTAGAAAACTCTGCTGATAAAAGTACCTCTATATTTGGTAAGGTAATACTTTTTGTAAATGGCGACACCAGTTTTTGACAATCCTGAGCAGAACTGTACATGGCCAATGTTTTGTGAAGACTGATCGGGTACTGTTATTTGTGGCTTAAATTCTTTTTGGATTAATGATATATCCTCAGATTTCTCTGCCATTGCAGAAGATTGAAATGATTGGAATTCCTTTACACTCTGGCAAAGAAATTCACACAATATGTCATCAACCTCATCATCACCTGTTCATCAGCATCATCTGTGATACAGAAATAATAGTAAGAAAAGCTAAAATAAAACAAGCACTGTGCCAGTGTGAAATGTGTCCTAGTTTATGGGTATGCAGCGTACATATAACATGGCAAAACATCCATCACCTCTGTATAAAGGCACAGTAGAAACTGATAGTGCATTAAATACATCACCTTTCTTTGTCTAAACAGGCATGTCTTTCATTGGGAGGAAAATGGAAGAAAGAAGAGAGGACAGTTGATTTCAGGATATACCGAGAATTACCTTCCAAGAATTAATCTCACTTATGGGCTCTAATGATGGAATCTCAGATCCAGGCCACAGTTAGTTTAGAGCGTCTTAAGAGCTGAAGTTGTTGCTTTAAGAATGGGACAGTGTGATCCATTGACATTCGTCAGTCCTCGAGGGCAGTATTTATTAGATCCAGCACATACCAGCTACGAATTTTGTGTGGAACCTAAGTTCTGTGTTTCTTTGTCCAGGATGTATTTAATCATGATGGTGTGACAAAGTAACAGAACTCTTGTTAATATGATTAGCAAAACACACTTTAATTGTTTCATTAAGATATGTTATAAACACTTGTGCTATTATTTGGATTGCAATGAAAACCCTGAATTTGTTCCTGCTAACTCAGTTGAACATTACTCATTCAGGTGAAGGTAGCTCACAGAGACCATGTTCTCCTGTAATTTTAGAGAGACCCATGTAGTCACCAGGTGTAATCCCAATACATCATTATCTGCATATCTAAATGTACACCTCTGAAATTAAGTTTGGATGTGTTACAATATCGGGTGTTCCGATGCTTCCATAGTGAGAAACTAAACGTGAGGTGATTTTGAGGCTGTGTATGAAGAAGAGCTAAGGGAAAAATAAGTGGCACAGAAAACAGAAAATAAAGAAAGAAATTAAATCCTGATACAGAAAGTCATTGTATGCTCTGTGCATACTTTCAGACATAAATCAAAGATTAACCCCAGGCAGTAATTTCCCAGTAAAATAAATTATCTTGTCTTTCCATTTAATATTATGTTCCTGTTATTTTTGTCATTCAAGCAGGAGGTTCTCCATAGGAGGCGTCAGTGGCATCAAGAGTAGTTACATTACATGACATAAAGATAATTTATGTGATGTGAACTCATGGGACCTAGACAGTGTCCTGCTTCTCATGTGATGTCAACACCTCTTCCTTAGTCTTAGTCTGTATGAGAATTCCCCACCTGAATAGATGGAAAGGGATAATTATAAAATTCAATTTGCATTTCAATTTAGGAATTTTTTAGAAGAGGATCTACAGGAAGGACCCGAAGTATCTCCATTACTAAAGTACTTGCAAATTTTAAGGCCACTGAAGCTAAAAGATCATGATGATGAAGCCACCAAGTGTGGTACTGGGTACATAAGAAAGTCCAAATTTTCTCCCAGAATTGACCACTGAAAACAATGTATACCAATCTGCAGGAACCACTGATTCTACAACTGTCTTACCAAAGCTTGCTATTTTTTCCTTCTCTATTCAATACAAACACACTACACACTGATGGGTGGAATTCACTATATGAGCCAAGTAATGCTGTGTAGTGGTATGTAGGCTTTTATGAAGAATTAGATGAGTGAGTAAGTTTGACATAAGTCAAAGTCCACACTCCTTAGTATTCCCTGCATGTAAAATGAGTTGGATCATCATTAATCATATTTAGTTGCAACTTATTTTTTTCTGTAAAATTTAATATGCCAGTTTTATTAGCGTGACTGTTCTCAGGAGGTTTATAACAGTGATTAAAACTCTGTTAATTATTCCACATATTTGGGGATTGTTTCAAAGTCAATGTAATTTTTTTAAATCCAAGGTTAGAGTGAAGTCAGAGCTGCATAACTTGTTTAGGTAGTTCACTTTGTATTAAGAAAACTTTACTAATATAATGCATTGTTTTAATGGATTGATACAATTTTTATATGATAATATTTTCTATAACTTTCACTTCATTTGAAAGTGATAAAGAGTTTCTGAAATTTTTGAAGAAATAATTCTCTTTCAGCCTTCTAATGGGTCCTTAACAGGATAAAGGATACAACTCATGTTCAAAAAATCACTTAAAACACCTAAGATCACAATGATGTAATTTTGAAGATGCTGAATAATTACCCACAATACAATTTATCTCAAAATGATCATTTGGATGTCAAATATTTATGTGAAGATTAATTTAAAACAATCTAATGTTGCGTAGATATATACCTGGCACAAAGGATCTTTAAAATTATTTGGGAACTTCACAAATATTCTTGTTTGGTCTCACTATCTTTAACAGTTAAGTTAGGATAATTATAATGAAGGATTTCTATTGTTTCTTTGATAGCCAAATAGCATCTCTTTCTAGCCTGACCAGGCCTTCTGTGAAGAACTGAGTCTGGGAATGGGGAATTAAAGGCAAGGTGTGTGTCAGACTGGCACGGTGACAGTTAGGGGACCCCTGGTGGGAGGACATCATAAGAACTGGCTGTACCAGTGTAGACTGAGAAGCAAAAGGAAGTCCATGACAATTTTCAAGGAAGGATAATGCTTTACAGAGGAACAGTAAAGTATTCTCCTAGGAGGGTTAGCTCCTAGGAGACATGCTAGCAGTATTTCATGACACTTGCCAATTTATATCTTAAGCAGTTATTCTGTGTGTGATTCGTCTTAGTGTCACCGATCAGCCTATGGATCTTGGCTTGATTCAGATGGAAACCATGAATCAGAAAGCACAGCTGTGTTAGCAGCTTGGTGCAACAGCTCTTAGGGGTTTTTGCTGTTTCTTTTGAAAATCTGCTATGTCCATAGTACTCGCTATAAAAATACTTGGTACATGGCCAATAGTATTCAGTACGCAAGAGGGAGCCTACTAGACACTTTCAGAAGCATCTCTAAAGTGCTGTTTATATAGCAGTGACAGGTCTGGGTCGGGGAGGGGCAGGTTTTGAACCAAGGTATCTTCTGGAAACTTTGCTGTGAGGGTTGCGGAAGCAAATAAAGGGCTGAGATCCCTCCATCTTTATTCTTAGCCAGGCCAGAGTGCCCTCTCCTTCCAAAAGGCAATATCACCTGAATTGGGGTAACACTAAGGGGCATCACACCGACTGTCCACCCATCAGCAATCATGTGGGAGTGGAGAGAGGTACCTCGATAGACAGAGAGGACCCCACTAGATGGACAAGGAGGACACTGATGGTGTTGTGGGGAGGTCGGGAAGCAAGAGGAAAGGGAGGAGGGAGAGAGAGGAGGGAGAGAGAGGAGACGAGAGAGTCTGCAGCCAAGCCACGTGTTACCTCCTGTAAGAAAAATGAGTCAAGACCTAGCGATCTGTGTCATTAGGACGCCTAGGTCACCAAAGACTTCAGTTAAACACTTTTCATCTCCAGGGACCGAAAGTTGCTGCTGCTTTATTTCAAGAAAAGCAATACAAAGCATTAGAGAAATTAAATTAACAATGAACAAATCTGGTTCTAGATCTCAGGTTAGAATCACGATTCTTGTTTCAATCTCTTTCTCCCTACCTAACTGTCTGATTTCACTTCTCCATGAAAGGAAATCTTATGCTTCCTAATGCTTGTAGGTCTGTGACGAAATGATAAAAATCAAGCTGTGAAAATATTTCCTTATGTTTCCAAAACAAAGTGATGTAGACATTCAAGAAGATATGAGAGATAAGTATAAAAATTAAGATTATTGTTTTGTACCTCATTTTAGAATCGATGAAGCTCAACATTCCTTCTCTGATTCTTATTTAGAAATAAAATGCTTCATCTCTAGGTAAGTAAATCATCGTGATATAAGACCTTTGATGAATCAGAATATAGAGTCCATCTCCAATATGAGTAAATTCCACGTAGGAAAGTGCTGCTTTACCAAGTAGCCACTTTAGAAGCATTTCTTCAACATTCAGTGACTCTTTTTATGATTGACAAAAGTTCTTCCACATGAATGACAGACCTTGGGTGACATGAATTAAAATAAAATGAATTAAAACATTCACCATGACTCATGCACATCACAGAAGTATGCCATATTATTTATTCTTAGATATGTGTGTGAACTCTACCAGGGTTCTCAAATTCCAGTTTATATAGAGTCTGTGAGTATTATTATACAGCCTGTATGAAATCCTCACTTATAATATGGGCATTTGTATGAAGTTTATTTTGTAATTCAGGACTCATGCTTGCTGATAATTAAAAATCACAGAGCAAGACTTGGTGATAAGAAGCATGGGATTGACAGATTTTGTTTAGACCTCATGTGTATCTCTCACTACACAATTATGTGTATTTAGTTTCAAATGTCTTTTAAAGATTTCTCCAACATTAAGTCCCTGAAAAATAATATTTATTGCTTTTTTCATTTGGATAAATGAAAAGATGGGGCATAGAGCCCTTCAGTTACTTATTTATCACTCTAAAATCTTCAAAAAGCTCCCTCCAGAGTTTTTATATGTATTTGTGTTTGCTGAGATGATTTATGTACTCAACTCATTAAAGTATTTTAAGTGGATCCTCAGCAAGGTTAGCATTAGACAAGGAAATTAATTCAGTGCTGAGAATATAAATAGAACACTGTAATCATAAAAAATAATAGAAATCAGGTCCTTCTTATCCAACATAAACTTCTTTTAAAGGAAAAAAAAAAACCAACCAGCTCCTGTAATTACATTTTATTGTGTTTCTCATTTATACCATATTCCTCTGGTAGGTAAGCTTATAATTACAAACAGCTCTACTTTATGTATTTAAATTAAAACCAAATAGACCCAAACTCCTAGGACTTTTTCTTTGTTCAGAAGGTGAACAAAATATATATTTTAAATCGAATTCTTAAGAAAAAAATTAAAACCCTTTGGAAGATAGAAATGTTGTCATCATTCAAAATAGTGATTTAGTCAAAGGAAAAATTGATTTTTTAAAATTAAATGCCAGGTAGTGTTAAGTGTCTCGTATAAATTTTCAATCTTCATAGCAACTACAAGAGATCTATTCTGGGT
Source organism: Thryonomys swinderianus (assembly GCA_004025085.1). NCBI lineage: Eukaryota > Metazoa > Chordata > Mammalia > Rodentia > Thryonomyidae > Thryonomys > Thryonomys swinderianus. Next base: position 5,641 of record PVIC010031561.1, on the reverse strand, counting down.
TTCTTTATATTGCAGATATCAGAAACTTCAACATAAAGTGATTTAGAACAGTAAAGTTTGTGTTTCCATTTTAGGTTGATCTGTGACACAAGATCATCTCTCAGGGTACAGTTTTTCATACTGTCGTCTTCAAAGTGCCTGTCATCAATCCCGAGTCAAGACAGTCCTCCTTCCTTATTAGCGGTATTGGTCACAATTTCCACCTGCTTCCTTGTTGTGTAAGAAACAGACATGTTCTCCAGTTGTCCGTATTCCATGTGCAACTAAATTTATTTCATTTCAATCGCTTTGAGAATGCAATGTGACCATTTGTGAAGTCACAAAAGGCCTTCAGTAGTCTGTGTGCACAACAGATGGATATGCCAACAAAATTTAGCTTCTTTTAGTTCAGGGGAATCCGAAAATAGTTGTCTAATTGATAGCTAAGAGTTAACTGCTTAGAATAGTGTGATCATTTGCTTAGTAAGCAAAGAAACTGATGTTCTAAGAAGGCAATCATTTAAACAAGTTTCACCAAGGACAGTAGCCAAGTCTGTGCTAATATTCTCTACAACCCAAAACCCTTGACTACCAACATCATGATAAAAATTCTGTATTTTACATACTACCCTAAGTAGTATATGCCATATTATTATAATAAGTACTCTGTTCATGCTAATATATCACAATTATCAACTGACTTTATGGAACTTGGGTGTCTCTCTTTAATAACCTGCAGTTCCCCTTCTCTAGAAAAACTAAAAAAAAAAAAAAGATTTTTTTTTTTTTTTTTGAGACAGGGTCTCGTTTTGCAGTTCAGGCTGGCCCTGAGCTCACTATGTAGCCCAGGCAAGCCTCGAACTCAGCAATCCTCCTGTCTCTGCCTCCCGAGTGCTGGGATTACAAGCCTGAGCCACCACGCCCGGCAAAAAATGATATTTTTAACAAATAGTTGTCAACAGAGAATAGTTCATGGTGACCACAAGGAAGCAAAAACAACAAAGGACCCTAACAGCACCTTTCTACCCCTTTATTTTAGGATTACTTAGGCCAGCTACCACACCCTTAATGCTAGCGCCCTTGCCCCTGGCATTGCATCACAAAACAATTCCAGTATCACACAGGCTCGATCTGACCACCTCTGAAGAAGCCCTGTCTATGAGCGCATGAGGCCTTGGGGAGACAACCGGACTCAGGCCATAATAATAGCATACAATGGATTACACCAAGGCTATCAAATTGGCAAGGATAAACATATTAAGTATTACAGCAGTAGCTGTCTAAATACTGTCATCAATCAAACTTACAACACTTTGGATTTGCGCTGTGTACAGACAGCATCTGACTGGTGGAGTGGGCCAACATGACATTCTAGAAACAGAGGCATTACAGTCTCTGACAGTGCTCTCTCTTGCTCGTTGAGTGAGCTGACAGAATGGAGAAGCCAGAATTACACGGGGAGTGTAGGGCCAAAGAACCACTCTTTTGTTCCCATGTGAGCTTCTTGCCAAAAGTCAGCACTAAACGTCACCCATGTGAATCAGCTTGGACATTTCAGGCCAGTGCTGGGTTGACTTGACTCTCTAACATTTGCAGCCATGACTATGGCTCGGCCAGTATCATATAGGGCAGGAAAACTTTCCTCCTAAGCTTAATCTTGTCATGGAACAGTCAGTAATAAACTAATAATGGCCTTATATTCCTAGACTGTGTTGGGCTTTACAATGCAGAATAAGGTAAAATAAGCAACATCTATGTATTTCTTAATTTGCAATTTTTTGTTCACTACAGCACTGATATAATCACTCTGATAAAATTTGGCTCATACATCTGGATCTTCTTCTTTTTGTCTTTTTTTTTTTTTTTTTTTTTGAGACAGGGTCTTGCTTTGTAGTTCAGGCTGGCCCTGACCTCACTATGTAGCCCAGGCAAGCCTCGAACTCAGCAATCCTCCTGCCTCTGCCTTCCGAGTGCTGGGATTTACAGGCTTGAGCCACCACGCCTGGCTTCTTTTTGTCTTTTACTGCCCTGCTTCCTATCCCATTAATTTGAGACCTAGTTTTGCCTGCGCCTTCTAGTTCCAAAAGGAAAGTGAAAAATACGGACCAAATTCAGAATTGGACCAAATTCAAAACTGAAAGTACAGGTTCGTGTTATTAGATTTATAGTTCTTTCCACCTTTAAATAACCAGACAGAGTGATACAGTAGTGGACGCTGCATTCAAATAAAGCCAACCCCTTCCGATACGCACCTGGCAAGTTCACCTGAGTCTACCATTAGGTCAGTTTTCCATCTCACCGCAGATTTGGCGAGCTGTTGGATTTGTGTGACTAAGAAAAGAGATTCTGAAGGAAGAACCGTTTTCAGGGTACAGCTCTGTACTACAAAAACTCTGTTGGTCCTTTTTAGCCAGTGGTACAAATCCACTTACCGTCCTTCTCTCAATTCTCCATTTTCAGGAAGTTTGTTCCTTATCACTCGACACCCATTTTGTGAGGCTGTACTTGTGTAGAGCACATTGTTTAAAAATTTACTTAAATGAATTATGCCGGACAATTACAGACCATGTGGTTCTGATTTATTTTTTAATTTTTGTGACCATTATAAAGATCAGATGGTGGACAGAACTAAATCATGGGAGGAGATACTAGATATATAATGATTCAAACAGCATTAGCTGCAAGTGATATGAAATTTGATATTTTTAACATTCAGTTTATTTTTAACATAATGTATAATTGGTAGGGCACCCCCCCCAACAAGGAAATCTCAAGATAAATGCTTCTTGTATGTTATTTTTTAATTGCATGAGCAAAATTAATAGATTTATCATAGTTCAGTTATATTAGAGTGCATGATTTTTCCTGCATTGACAATTTTTTTCAGTAAATTTATGGTGCTATACTACCTCAAATAATATCCTGTCCTTCCTAATCAAAACACAATTTTAGACTCTTACTGATTCAGAATATCTAATTTTGGGGCCAGGGATTTAGCTCAGTGGTTCCAGCATCTGTCTGGCAAGCACAAGGTCCTGAATTTGATCCCCAGTACCACATATCCCAGTGGCAGGTAGGGTGGCTCCCAGCACTTGGGAGGCAGAGTCAGGAGGATTGCTGTGAGTTCCAGGCTAGCAGGACTACATATTGAGCTCAGGAGCAGCCTGAACTACAAAATGAGACCCTGTCTCAATAAAAACAATCAAATTTTAATTTAAAGCAAATTTACTGATGAATATATTAGGCACATTTTCATATTACTGAAATATATAAGGCAGATAATAGAGCATTTAAAAGACATTGAATTTTGAAATAAAATTAATAAATTTAGGCAGACTTTTTATTAAGTTGATGCTTGTAGTTACACAATTTACTCTATTGATTACTTAAGTTTCCTTACTTACCCATTAGAAGAATATAATGACCTAATGTTGGTGTTATCAACTACCTATATGAAGTTATGTTAGAGTGTTATATTAGGGTGCATGATTTTTTATGCACTTAATGGGTAGTTACCAACTACCCATATGAAGGATTGTAGGCATGTTTTATTCTAAAAGACAACCAAGGCATCAAATAAACTCTTGCTTCATGTATCACTTTGTTTTCAATACCACATGTTTGGAGATAAATCACAGGGAAGAAATCTGCCAGTTTACCGGCCTGGTAGGTAATTTTCTTTAACATGCTCAACCTATGCTCACTTGCTAACAACTCTGAAGAGCTGTTTTGGGGTGCATTTAGGTGTGCTGTGGCTGTCTGGAGTTATATTTGAGATGGCTACCTACAGATTGTTAGGCAAAACCCAGTTTTTCATAAGACAGATTTTAGGTATCAGTTATATATTAGATTTTGTGGACGCACTTGAGAACATCAGTGCATTGGACTAATGAGAGCCAGGACTGGGAAAAGTGTGTCAGTTCTCACCTGGCTGATGATCTTAAGGACACACACACGCACACACACACACACACATTGGTACTCAAGATCATTAATGCTTTATAAGATACCAATTGTTGTTGTTATTATTATTATTATTATTATTTATTGCTGTAGCAGGGATTGAACTTTTGCCCTTATGCTTGCAAGATAGGCACAGTACCACTTGAGCTAAATCCCTAGCTCTTATATAATAAAAATTAATGCAAGCCTCAAGTATTCTACGTAAGCTGACGATGCTATGGCTAATGTTTCCTTTGTGTGAGGTTCCAGAAGGACTTGGTGTGATGCTCAAAGATATCAGCTTCACGCTTCCAATGCTATCAGCTCCAGGGGGGAAGAAATGGGTAAATGTGTGCTAATGAGGAGCCGTGGGCACCAGAGAAAGCACATATTCATCATTAGCAAAGGCAAGACAGATTAATAAGTACTTCTCAAGAGTACACATCCTACCTCTTCATATGGCTGCTGCTGTTCAATTATTTTTGTGTAGATATTTCCTATCCAGAGTCACTAAAACAAGAGGTCCTAAATATCATTCTCCTTCAAACATCTTCTCTGTCACTATTAATTGGATAGAAGAAAAAGATCTAATTGTTTCTAATTTGAATTTGATGTGCTCCTATCTAATTAGCAATTAAAGAGTTTTTATAAACCCAATGAATCTTTGTTCCCTTCATCTGACAATCTCTGCTACGTTTTTGCAAATCAGCACACACGCAAAATGGTACGTTTTCACTGAGCTGTTTGACCTTAAGCACATGGAATATTTTTATCTTGTTTCACCCAAAGCTTTACCATTTTGGTATTGACGTGTTGCTGATGGGAACAAATATGCCTATATTCTGCTGAATGCTGATTAATTTTTATAATTATATCACTTCCTAGGCATAATCAAAATCAGAGGCAAAAACTAGTGGTGGAAAAGTATGTTTATTTTCATGAATGCTTCACTGCAAGAAAACACTTTAAGCAAAGCCACAGTTTGAGACAAGTGAATGATTTGGTAATTACAGTTATTAAATTTAGAAAAGCTTAAAAGAAAGAAAATAAATTGGTACATGCATCCTGCATAAGGTGTTTCAATGAGAAATTGAGCATTTCCTTCCAAATGTTTTAATATTAAGGACAAATAATATTTTAGATAAAACTGTAAAATGTAACATACTGCATGGCATATAACAAGAGACACTCTTCCACACTTCTAGAGACCACAAAATCTACAATAAAGTAAGAAGAGTTGGTTGGTTGTGAAAACCCTAAAAGAAAAATCACCCCCTTCCTCTGTACTAACTTTTGGGGCTTTTGGGAACTCCTTGTTGCTTCTTAGAAATTCTTTGTCTCGCTTTTCATATCTCTTTCTTGATATTTTTCTGTGAGTCCAATATCTGTTTATTGGATTTAGAGACTACTCTAAATCTTGTCTGATGTCATGTTAGGATCCATATGAATTATTTTCGCAAAGACAGTATTTCCAAATAAAATCACATTCCCAGGTACCAGGAATCGGAGTTTGAATTCCATAACTCAACTTTATAATATATGTCATATTTTGCTGATAATGATTTATAGAGTGTACATGTATCATTAATTGTAAAAAGGTGGCCAGAAATCAATTTATTTATAAGATTTTCTTTGAATCAAAAACTTGCAAAATGACTCTATATGAGAGTTTCCAGCCGGGTATGGTAGCTCACGTTTGTAATCCTAGCACTGGAAGGCA
>PVIC010031560.1:0-21266 GCA_004025085.1 Thryonomys swinderianus | reverse complement strand
ATACTTTGAGCTTATGAGTTACCTCTATGTCTGACTCCTCACTGCACAGCTCCGGGATACAGTGTGCTGCTGGGCGGCCTTCAGTCCACTGGAAATAGCCTGCACCCTGCAGCCGGGTCCGTGTGCTGCTCACTCAGTTCGCCGGAAGCATGGCACGGTGGGCTCGGAGTTGCTCGGTCCGGTCCGCCCGCCGCAAGTTTCCCAGTCCGCTGGACTCACGGCACTGCGGGCCCGGGGCTGCTGGGTCCGGTCCGTCCGCCGCAAGTTCCCCGGTCCGCTGGACTCACGGCACGGCGGGCCCGGGGCTGCTGGGTCCGGTCCGTCCGCCGCAAGTTCCCCGGTCCGCTGGGCTCACGGCACGGCGGGCCCGGGGCTGCTGGGTCCGGTCCGTCCGCCATAAGTTCCCCGGTCCGCTGGGCTCACGGCACGGCGGGCCCGGGGCTGCTGGGTCCGGTCCGTCCGCCGTAAGTTCCCCGGTCCGCTGGGCTCACGGCACGGCCTGTTCCTGTATATTTAAAGTACATACCCAAAGAATGATCATGAAAAATAAATTTTTATGCTTAAAATAACAGTTGTTGACAGTTTGAAAATTGTTCTCACCTGACCCAGTTTTGCAGTCAAAGAAAGTATGCAAAATACATCACTTTTAACCTAATAAATACAAAATATTTTCCCTAGATAGCTCTATTGGAGATGCCAGTATGGCAAACCACTTTAATGATTTCTCAAAGTATCAACCATTTATTTCCACTTGGCATCTGAGATAGATCTCACCTGAATTTCAACCTCAGCCTCTTTACCCTCTGTGGTCAACTTCAGGCTCCTCCACTTTAGTCCCTACAATTTAACCTTTCACCTCTGTTTTGTCATCACATGGCACAAAAATCAACCTATTTCTTTAAAAAGACACAGATATGTAGGTCATGAATGCAAGGCTACATCTATATTAAAGCAGTTCAGTTGATTTAGAATAAAAATCAGTTTTCCTTTGGTGCTCTATCTCACTTTTTTTGCAAAGGACAAGATAGAAAATATTTTGCATGTGTAGAGGCTACTTTGTCTGTGCTACAACCACTAAGCTCAGCTACTATAGAGTGAAAGCATCTACCATGGATGATGTGTAGGGCTGCATTCCAGTAAAATTTTATTTACAAACACAGGGCCATGTCAAGCTGCTAAGTGATGGCTTTCCAGCTCTTACCATAGGCCTTCTCCACTCGGCCACTGTCCTCCTTAGATGAATAAGCTATGCACATGTTTTGTAATCCAAGCAATTTTTTGACAACTATAATGATATCATTTCAGAGCATTGTACTCAAATCATTTAACTTGCCTTCCTAAAAATCATACATAGTAGAGAATGTTAGCAATAATAATGGGAAAATAGAATTATTTTGAGCTGTTAAGAGAAAAATGCAAGAAATATACAAACAGCCGGGTGTGGTGGCTCACGCCTGTAATCCCAGCACTCGGGAGGCAGAGACAGGAGGACTGCTGAGTTTGAGGCTTGCCTGGGCTACATAGTGAGCTCAAGGCCAGTGTGAACTACAAAGCGAGACCCTGTCTCAAAAAAAAAAAAAAAAAAGAAATATACAAACATATATACTATTTGGGCAGCCTTTTTGTGTATTTGTAAACCAAAGTATTTTGAAGTGCATTTATGTGAATTTCCATAATTAAAATACAATGATCAAACCAGAAACCTTTAGAAAATGTGTGAGAAAATCACTGTAGGTAGACAAAAGCAGTAGAAATGATCTTGATCATCCAAAATAAAGATGAGTTAAAATAGATTTGAGGATCAAATAATACTCTTACACTCTTGACTCTCACCAGGAGATACAGTAGGGCAAAAAGTGGCATGAAGCCGAGCATGGTGGCTCACGCCTGTAATCCCAGCACTCGGGAGGCAGAGGCAGGAGGATTGCTGAGTTCGAGGCTTACCTGGGCTACATAGTGAGCTCAGAGCCAGCCTGAACTACAAAGCGAGACCCTGTCTCAAAAAAATAAAAAATTAAATTAAATTAAATTAAAAAGTGGCATGAAATAAAATATAGAAAAGACATTGAAAATATTCTGTATGGTCAGTGAAGTGTTGGGGTTTTTTATTGTTGTTTTGTTTCATTTTTTGGTGACAAGAGACTAAAATCAATGAAACATATTGGTAAATTGAGTAACAAGAAAAAAATATGTAACATTTATTTGCCATTTTAGATGCACCACCCATTGTTCCAAAAAGATTATATATATATATATATATATATATATATATATATATATATATGTATGTATGTATGTACATATAAATATTTATGGTAACTAATTTAATAGTTATAACAATTCAATGACACAAATACAACTATTATGTCCTAATTCCCACATGAAATAATAAAAAACAGGTTGTTAAATAATTTTCACAGTACGCCCAACTTGGAAAGATCAGCTGGAATTTGAAGACATACGACATGTTTCTATGGGTCATATTTTTGTCCACGTCAGTATATTACCTTGCAATAATATCAGGCTAAAAGAGAATTTTTTTAAGTTAAGAAAAATTTAGCTCATTAGCAAGCAAAACAGAAAGCTAGCAGAAGAAGTAAAGAGAAGAAAGTAGATAAAGAAAAATCCAAAAAAAAATTTGGAAAGGAATTTGGGTGTAATTTTAATCTTGGAAATGAAGAGACATTTTTAATTAAAATAGAGAAAAGTCACCCTGGGATGAAGACCAAGGAAAGTACAGTTCCTCACACCCAAGTAGGAGAAGAAAAATCATTGGCTGGCCTGTGGGGACAGGATAAAAGCCAGAGAAGAGTGGGAAGTGCCTGAAATATCTCCTGTGGAAAACTCCACAGGGTCCCCAAAGAGCTAAATCAGAGGACAAGTCAGAGCCCAGCTGGGGCCAGGTGGCTCAGATTTAGAATTGGCAAACAGTTAGTGTATTGTGACTCCAGTAAAATATTCCAAACATAAATCAATTATTTATTCATTAAAGCAATTGCTCTGTGGCCTCATAATCAATTTCAGCTCTCATAACTCAGAAATTACAAGCCATAGCCCTTTTCAAACATCTCTAAGCATCTGACTTATCACTAATTCACACTGGACCTCTTTTCAGTTGGTCCAAATCTTTGATATTTTCTCTACTTACAATATTTCATCTGTAAGATTCAGATTTGTTCGGAATTTGACACCTATATTTTATACTAGATAGTTATTAGGAGCATTTTTCCCTAGTGAAAAATAAAATAATGATGTATCTGACAATCTTTGGCATCTTATATTAGCTGAATCACATTATTTACTTTGCTTGCAATTAATTTGAACACTTCAAGCCTAGGGAAGACGAGACACTTCACCTCAACCCTATTTGATATTCCTGCAACTTCCCACCTGGCCAAACATTCTCCATGTTTTTTCACTCATGCTAATCCTATGACATAAGCCTTCAAAGAAGTGAAGTCCTGTGCATGACCATGGACTCAACAGGCCTCAGAATAGCTCAAGTCTTCAACTCCATCTTTGCTCTTTGACTCCCCTTTCCTCCCAGAATTCAGTTCTAAATATCAGTCTGGCTGCTCTATATTTTAACCAAAGGCTTTCCATCTCCTTTGGTTGCAACTGACAGCTCCTTATTGACATTTTAGGAAAGAGACGCACATCCTGATCTCATACAACATCGCCTTTTTACTCACTCACAGTAAAAAGCCTAGGAGCTAACTGCAAAACCACTTCCTATCTTTTTAACTGCTTTTAATTTTTTAAGCCACAGGCATCCTCAAAATGCTAAGGACTTTATGCTGCTCTACAGAAGCTTGCTTGTGTAGGAGACAGTAATGTTTTCAAAGAAGGTGTGCTAGAAAATTGCTCTGCAGAACTGGTGTGATAATTTGAGCAGAGGAGGTGACTAAAGAGAGTTAAAGACAGTACACAGCAATGGACCAGCACCTTTTAACTCCAGATTCCCTCAATGACTACTGGGAAGACAGTGAAACACAACATAAAACCTGCTATTTACTGCGAATTCAATTAGATCTGTCAACTGGCCAATAAATTTATAATAACCAAGCATGTTTCTCAGGTTCCACAAAATAGGGTCTGCCTAACACTACCCGTAGAATTGTCTTATGTTGCTCTTCTTCAGGGGATGGTGAACTCCCCTCAGATAACCATAAAGCCAAGGCCATTTGGATGGTCATGCCAAATAAATAAATAAAGCAGTAGAACTTCCAAATAGCAGTCTGATTAAAGAATCAGAATTAGTTTGAGATTTGATAACTAAAGCAAATGGACTTTGAGGGCCAGATACGGTGGTGCATGCTTATAATTCTGGTTACTTGGGAGGCTGAGGTAGGAGAATGGCTTGAGCCCAAAAGTTTGAGGCTGCGCTTGGCAGGAGCATGAGATCCTATCTCTAAAGGAGAAGAAGGAGGAGGAGCACAAAACAAGAGGATTTAAAACTTGAGGGTTAATGGTTCGTAGTCAGGATGTAGATCTGGTTGAATCCAAGTAGAGAAAAGTCTGTGGAAGATGCTAGAAAGGGAGAATGGAAACAGAATTTCTGAATAGAGTGTAGTCAGTCATGGAGACTTAATGGGGGGCTGCTACAGGCCCATCCCTTCACAAACTAGAGTATATTTCTGAGAGATAGTATATAAACCAGAGTGGCACCAATGCAGGAAAATAAGCAACAGAGACAGACTACAATATTTGAGCCAGATCAGTGGGGCTGCATGCACTACAGTGGTGAAGCATTTAGCCAGCACTTTGGAAAACCAGATAAAACTGGATCACACTCCTCTCTTTCCTGAAACAAAAAATATTTCAAATGAATCAGAAATCGAAAATGCAAACATTTAAACCACAAGAATAATAGGAAAATAATGGGAATTTTTTCAATAATCTCAGAGAAAATGGCTTTCTAATAATCTATAAACAAGGCAAATATCCATAAAGACAATGACCAAAACATTTAAACCCAAAGGCCCATAAGATTCTTACACAGGGGGCTGGAGATTTAGCTCAGCAGTTCTGGCACCTGCCTAGCAAGTGCAAGGTCCTGAGTTCGATCCCCAATAACCACATACAGTGCTGGGTGTGGTGATTCACACCCACCAGCAATCAGTACCACATACCACAGTGCCGGGCGTGGTGGCTCAAGCCTGTAATCCCAGCACTGGGGAGGCAGAGGCAGGAGGATTGCTGAGTTCAAGGTTTGCCTGGGCTACATAGCTAGCTCAGGGCCAACCTGAACTACAAAGCGAGACCCTATCTCAATACAAAAAAAAAAAAAAAAAAAGATTCCTACATAGTAAAATGTCTCCACAAACTTGACTGCAGGTTCACTGACAGCAAACAAAAGTAACATTTTTAAATCTGTTTCCCATTAACTAAAATACTTATTTTTGAGAACTTCCTCTCTATGATTGGGATGAGTGTCCTCTCAGGCCCATAGGGACAGGTCCATTCCCCAGGGTAGCAGTAGTAACAGGTTTCTTGGACCTTTGGGAGTAGGGGAAGAGCTGGGCTCCCTAAGTTACTGCTGCTGTGCCCTTAAAGGGAACTGTGGGGCCCTAACCTCATCCTTTCTCTCTGCTTTCTACCAGCCCCAGCTCCTGCCTTTGTCAGAGAACAAATGAGGGGATAGAATTTCATTGTAACAATGCCAACATAGTTAATTCGGGCTATAAATCAAAGATCTTCCGAATTTAAAAAGAAAAGCAAGTTAGGGGTGGTGGTGCACACCTGTATCCCCAGCACCTGAGGGGCTGAGGCAGGAGGAATGCTCCAAGTTCAAGGCCAATTTGGGCTACGTAATGAGTTCAAGGCGAGCCTGAACTAAGAACAAGACCTCTGTCTCAAAAAATTTAAAGAATAAATACATGAAAAAAGAAACAGTGAAGCAATAGGTATTGAACCATGAAAACAAACATAAATGTCTGCGCGAAGCACTTAATTTGGGTGATGACACCTAAAAGTGATTTATGATGACAATTGCACTATTTGGTTATTTACTTAAGAAGTCCTTCAGTGGATGGATAAATTATATGATGTGGTACATAGGCCTTAATAAGTACACAGTAAACACTGAAATAGGTGTTCTTTCTCAGAGAAATGCTAACAGTGTCTACTGGCATGTTTTCATCCCTAAGCTTCAAGGACACCACATTGTCCTGATTTTCTTCCTGTCTCTCCAAGAGCTCCTCAGGGTCCTTAACTCCTAGAGCTGGCCATTCACCAGGCTCCTACTGACCCTTCTACCCCTCCTAGGAGTGGTCTCCTGCTAAGAGGGCTTTGGGCTTCAGGTCTGCACTTGGCCTATCAAGAGGAAGACTTTTCCATCCACTCCTGCCCCGCCCACAGTGCTCCTCTAGGACTCCCACCTCCTGTCACCTCCCCTCACGCCCGCCCCTTGTTCAGACCTTAACTCAGATTCATCTCTGGTCTCTCGGGCTTCTTCACATCCCTCATCCGTTTCCTCCTTTCAGATCTACATTAAAAATATCTTTCGATTCCACCTATTTCTGAACAGCTCAACGGTTTTCCTGTAGCTCAAGCCATCATCATTGTCCACTGAACAGCACCAACAGCCTCCTAGCTGATTTCTGGCTGTCCTCTTACACCCCCTCCTCCATGTTTCCCAACCTGGCACTATAACCTTCTTGTTCGTTCACAGAAGCTACTGTGCCAGAGAACGAGGCGGGCCACTCAGATCCCACCTAAAGCAGACTTGGGCTCCAGAAGCTAGGAGTACGGTCAGCCGCCTCACCCCTGGCTTGCCGGCAGAGAACCACCTCACAGAGCGCCTGTGAGACTCGGAGGGGAGAGGCTCCTCTGCCCCCCACCCCCACCCCCTTGCCTGGGAACGACTGTGCAGAGCAGTGCTGAGGCTGGTCCTGTGAGGTCAGCCAAGGCTGTCACTGGGCCTCGACCCCAGATCACCTCCTCCCTCTGCCCAGTCTGTTTTCCTTCTCTCCTTTCCACTGGCGTTAATCCAAGAGGACTCTCCAGTAAACATCCTTCTTACTAAACTCTGTCTGCGTTTACATCCTAGCTGATGCCGCCTGTAAAAGTCCTCTGTTTCCCTGCTCGACCCTGGAGGGCTGACCCAGGCAGACCCTTTCTGGCTCTGCTCCTGCTTCAGACCTCTGTGTCTGTCTGCAGCCACTCCGAGCTCCAGCAGGCCTCAGAATCACTGCCATTGACGGAGCCACGGAAGATGTTATACGTTAACCGGGTCTGCAGACCAAGGGGTCCCAGTCGCTCAGAGATGAACACATCACTTCAGTCTCTAGGCCTCTTGCGGGAATGTTTCTGTTGTGGGAAGCCTGACAATCCTACTGCACCCGGCACATAGCTCTGTGCACGGAGGACACCGAGTATATAAGATGTGTATGAATCAGGTTACTTAGCAACAAAGACTCTAAGGCACGACCCGTCAGTTTCAACAAGGGCATCTTCAAAACCACTCTTCTGTTCTAACCAAGGACAGCCCTTGGGAGAGAGATGAGAGGCTGGAGACCGTAGATATGTACAGTCAGAAGCAGGTTGGCATCAGAAATTCTTTCACATCCAACCGAAGCGCAGACTCAGCTGTGACTCATATTGAGGGTATCCAGGAGGTCGCAACAGGTTCACGACGCTCTTTTCAACCCCTGTGTATCACATCTCAGAGACCAAGGATTACTTTTTTCTAACTATCCATAGTTTATTTTTTCTCTCTAATACCCCAGATGTTAGGTTTCTGCCCATTCAGTATCCTTATCAATAAACAATCCCTCGACTCCGTCCTATTTCTAATTAAGATGGACTATACATTCCTGAAGGTAACAACTGTGATCTCTTTCAAAAGAATGCCTTTCTTTTCAAGACCTCACAAAAGTAAGTAGGGCAATTTGAATAAGCTAAAAACTCTAGAAAAATAAGCCATTTGCACTCAAAAATCACCAAGACCCTACAGGCAAGATCATTTTTCCTTAATTGTGAGTAGTTTGCCTTTGGATTTCTTTGTAGATAAATAAGCAGATAGCCCATATTTGTTAATCCTTATTAAACAGCTCTAAATGACGAGAGGACCCCAGACCAAAAAACAAACAAACAACAAGAAAACAGGTAAAAACAGTTAATGGGGGGGGGTAAGAGATCACCCACCGATAAACAAGCCACAAACTTAATTAGCACCATTACCTAAGCCCCAACACCCAGGTTCTTATGTTAAAGGGACCTACTCAGAATATTTTTATGACTGACCTTATGTTTGTGCCTGAAGATTAAAAACCAAATATTATTTGACAAGTTTTTATATGACGACATAAAGAAGCCAGAGTTTGCTGTTGACTCAGACGTTCCTGCCAACCTCTTCTGCCTGCCAAAATATAGCTTCCATAAGCACACATAAATTTTATTTTTAATAAATAACCACAAAATGGCTTCATAAACAGACTAGACTGTGGATAATTGTAGCTCACAATGAGTGTGTGTTACAGTTTCAGTAAACAGAAGCCCCACAGTCCACGGCTGGCGCACGCTCACCCCGCTGTATGGATTGATGTCAGAACCGCTCGTCTGGGGACACCCTGGTGATTTTCTTGGTCTCAGGCCTCCGTGCTGACTACTTGGGCTCCTGCCTTCTCAAGGCCTCCTGCCTCTTGTTTATCCAGCACACATCAGGTTTCAGAGTCCTGGGAATTTAAAAGGATAGCTGAGGTCTCTACTTGGAGTCCCAAAAGGGTCTTTGTGGTGAGAAAAAGTCTTTAAGCCCTAATCAACATGCAGATACCTGTGATGGTTTCAGACGAATAAATAAAGGGCATTTGGGGGAAATTAATACTAATGTGATGAGAATAAGCTGTTCTTTCTAGCTAACTTTTCTTGGAATTTACATGTTCCTTCTACTCAAAGGATCCTTTTGGAAGAGGGCATTGCTTTTTTTCCTCTGTTGGCAAACTTTCTTTTCTTTTTTTTTTTCTCTCTCTCTCCCTTTTTTGTTAAATAAATCAACTGATTCCTTAAGAAAAAAAGCAGCTTATTGAAAGCTTAATGAATTTATTTTTCTCCTTTAAAAATCAGCTTTATTTTTAAGCTCTCTTAACCCAACATGTGCTCAGGCAGATTTCTCTGCCACTCCTGGGAAAAGGTTCCCTGTTCCTAATACATCCAATTTCCACCCCCCCCCCCAGATTCTCCTTTACTCCACACTGACCCTGGGAACTTAAGTTTGGGGGTTTTTTAAGGTTCCATGTTTCCTTTTAAAGAGGAGGAGAGAGCTGAAGATGAGGAGTGCTTTATCTCTAGTAAAAACAGACCCTTTGGTAGAAAGAAGTGATGATTGATCAAACAGCACTCGGAATTCCAGGCGTGCCAAGATATCACTGGGTTAAACGGCAGAGATGACTCAAAGACCCCGTGCTGATGGAAAATAAATAAAATCCCTCTGACAACATGCTCCGCATTCCTACTTGTGCTTGGCCCCTCACATGTCTTACATTCTACCTGTGGTGACCTTTCCCTCGTGTCTTAGCTCCCGGTGGAATTCATTCAGCCAGAATGGACCGGGAACTTCTCACGGGATGCACTCCCTGGGACTGACAGCCTGAGCCTGCGGTGAATGAGAGGACAGCAACAAGAGGTCGGCCTAGGGCTCAAGATAGAGTCGAGCTGTGGCTGCGGAGCCTCGTGAGTGCAGGGAAAGAGTGAGTCACCCCCGCTGCCCGCCGGAGGTTGACCTCCACCAGGAGGAATGCCCTGTGGTGTTCTGTGACCTATGAGACATTGGCAGCCTGCGGAGCTGCCTCACGGCTCTGTTATGCTCTGCAGCACTGCCAAGGGTGGACTTCACATCTCACCCTCAGTCTTCCTCCCAGCCTTCGTCCTCTACAACCCTGTGCAGCCCCTAGCATGACTGCTTGAAGCAAACCCTCCCTGATTCCAGGCAGCAAGTTTGTCTCTTCCTCACTCCAAATTACATTTAATCCTCTCTATTTCTCATTAAGTGCAGAAGCCTATAGAGGATACAAAAATACAAAATCTAATATCTGAAAGTGTGAAACCGACCACTGGCCAAGTTAGACATGGGGTGTCTGTGATGTAGAATAAATAGCAATAAAAAGGACTGATTAGAAAAGATGAAGTTAGGAGCTAGACCTAACCTATGTCCGTGCTCAGCTGACAGCAATACTAAGCAATTGTATAACAAGAGGTCCTTAGGGAAGCCAAAATAAATGTTTTTCCCAATGGGAACAAAAGTCACTGTAGCACTTTCATCTCCCTACCGCCTTTCCATCTCTAAACATCAAAACGAGACCAAAGGACTCAGATGACAGTAGAATCAAATGTACACAGTTCTTCCTACCGCCATGAGGGATCTGGAGCACTCGATATGGGACCTCTGTCACTGAAACACCAATTTTTTTATTTTTGCTCCATTTTAATTAATTTTCGTTCATATTGTTCCACGTGGGTAATGCTACCACTGTGAACAGTGCAACTCTGAAGAATACAATTTTACCTCATGATTCAGGAGATTCAAAGCATTTCTGAAAAATTAATGTTATTCTTCTACCAACAGTCAAATGACAGTGGCTTTACTAGATACTGTGAGTATGGTGTCTATTTATCTACTAAAAGCCCAACACAGAGAGGAAGATGCAGGGCTCGTATTCAATTCAAGGAAGACCAAACTTCAAGAACATTTTCTCTTCCAAAAACGATTCCTCTGTGTTATTCAGAAAGATGATCATATATGTCCAGGTCCACTGAGAAAAGCTTGTCAATGATCAGTGAGTCCAGGGAAGTTGACAAGAAAGTAGTTCTCTCTGGCACTAGAGACAAGGATCTTTTCCTGGTTCTCCATTTTCCAATGAAGCTTTCTTGGTGACCCTGCAGAAGAAGCCTAGTGGGATGACCATAATAGGTTGTTAAGTATTTTTGTAAGTTGATTTGTGGGAACTTTCTAGATCATTGGGAGTGAGTTTCAAGTCAAAGAACTACTATGAGTTCCTAAGACTGAATGGTGCAGGTTTTATTTCAAGAACATTCTTTTGCAGTCTTTTTGGAAATTGATTCCTTGTGACATGAATTCAAATGCAATACATATCATGTCCAATGCTCAGCTGTGTGGTCACATTGCCTTTTGGATACTTCACTCCTTAAAGTAGCTTATAGAACAGGACTGCACCAAATAAAACCAGAACAAGGTAACTGACTTGAGAATCTCAAGGTGAACAAGAGAAACACTGAAAGAAATTTAGCAATTAAAAGCCATGGAAATAAGGTTTAAGTTACACATTGCTTATTTCTAGTGAACACATGTTTAGAAAATGCACATGATAATGGGAATCTCTGAGCTTTTAAAACAAAATGGATTGCCTTGAAATGATAATGAAAGAAATAGACGTGCCTGAAGTCATCGAGATGAAATAGTGTCAAATAGCAGGTCACACCAGACAGGTTAGGAAATCCATTTGGCAGGTCAGAACCAAAATTTAAAGTTACAATAGAGCAGAACTAAATAGGATAAAAAAATCGAATAGAAAGTATTCGTGTACATCACACACACATGAAAGCCAGGAAAACTCTGACTTATAAAACTATCAGTTGTATTTGTGTCAGTGTGTTCTGAGAAGTGATGATGGAAAAATAGGTGGTTTTCTTTTTCTTTTTTTTACAGAACACTGCAATGCAGAAAGCCTGAAAGCCACCAATTACCTGATAACAAGACTTGATGTTTCCTTCTGGATAGATCGTTCCATGTGACAAATAATAATCAAGCACCTGTTCTATGTGGGATTCAGTTATAAGAATAAAAGGCTCAATAGATACATGATTGCTACTTCAAATAATTTACTATCTAACAATGTATACACAAATAATTATACTTCACAGAACAATACAGAAGAATTGTGAAGAGATATGTTGAGGCCATGGTAGAAGGAAACTTTACGGTATGTGACAGATACCAGAGAGGAGCACAAGGAAGTCTCCAGAGTACAGCATTTGATGGAATCCTTGAAAAATAAGTGACTTAGGACAGAAAGATGCGTACTCCAAGAAGACAGACTATCTCTTATAAGAGCTGAGAAGGGACTTGTACTATAAGTAGAGTTTAGGCAGCATTCTGATTTCACTGCTCTTCTTGGTCCTTTAACATTGCCTTCAAACCTATATGTTGAGCAGAAGTTGAGATTCTTTATCCTCATTACTCTTAGCTGTTAATAACATGGTGGTTTTAATAGCATACAGCTATCGCTTTTAAGAGCAGGTTTTCAAATGGAAGAGTTCATCTCAAATGGCTCAAAAGTTATACTACCTGCCGGGTGTGGTGGCTCACGCCTGTAAACCCAGCACTCAGGAGGCAGAGACAGGAGGATCGCTGAGTTCGAGGCTTGCCTGGGCTACATAGTGAGCTCCGGGCCAGCCTGGACTACAATGTGATACCCTGTCTCAAAAAAAAAAAAAAGTTATACTACCCAAGGGGAAAAACAGTTATTTCCATTAATACTAGATCTTAAAAAGTCATCTGTATCTCATACTCCTTTCTTTTGGTAGTTTGAACAAAGTAAATTAGAAAACAAGGTAATATATTGTAAGCAAATCAAGGTAGATTTTAAATCGTGTTTTTTCACACCTATAACTCATATAGGACATACAACATTTAATTTAATTTCATACTCATAAAATGTACAATAATCGGGATATAGAAATCAGAAATTGAAATCCAGACTATCAGATATATGTGTCATGAAAACCACAAAAGTTTTTTGGAAACAATTTAGATAACATATATATGTTTTATAAGAATGAAATGATAGAGTTGAAAGCAATATTTCAAAATGAAACTCTCCATTATTGTTTCTTTTCCTGTTTATATTTGGTTTTTATTTCAAATCATTCCTCCTCTCCTCTTTCTTATGTTTAATAGCAGAAAATATTTTTCAAACAGCATTTCAATTCATAGCCATCAAAATGATACAGCAGGACCTAATACAATGTTTCATGTAAATTTGGGCAGTTGCTAAAAAGAGATAATCTATAAATCGGTGCACACTTGGCAAATGATCCTGATCATTTTCTTAAATAGAGCATGTGGGCATTCTTTCTTTGTAATGAGAAATAAACCTTTTAATTACTTTACAAATAAAGAATGAAAATAACTCTTGTATCTCACATTTTGTCAATTCCACAAGAATTGCCACTGTAAAAATTTTAACATGGCCTGGCATTATCATTTTCTTCCATCAAAATAATTATTGTTGCCCTTATAAAAAAATGACTTTGATTTGAAAGGGGAAAATAAATAATAACATTTCTACCCTTTACTATAGCACAGCTTTAAAACAAAAATTAAACCCTCCAGGTCAGTTAGCCATTAAATTTTTCAGGTCTTGAAAGAAAGATGTACAGTAATTGAAGTCTATTCTCTACCCAAGATTTAAAAGACAAACTAACCCAAGAGAACCATAACTTTTTAGGGCAGTTCCTAGGAATTTTCCACTATAGGAAAAGTGATTATGAGTGAGGTTGTGTTTGGGTTCGCTTTTCATCCTGGGGAGTGAATATGAGACTGAAAATACATACATCTTGGAGTGAAGACTGGGCTCCTTTCCCCACTGCACAAATGCCTTCATGTCAGATTTTTCACATTCTTCTTACATTGGAGGAATCAGATATTTCCAGGAGCACCCAATTGAGGCTTTTCTTTTCAGTAAGATTTCAATAGTCTATCTGTTTACATAACAGCAACTCTGTACTTTAATCTTCTCCACAAAAGACAATCATTTTGATCAAATCAGGGGCTGGCCTACCAAGGTATGCCTACTAGGCACTTCTGCTCATCAGATCTTGCAAAAACAACACTCTCATTGTGTAACATGAAATGTAGCTCAACTGTTTCATCCCGTTGGAGACTCTTATAGCAGACACAACATGCTAACTCTGAGCTGACTCTTTACTGTGCAGCACAAGAGACTCACTCTGGTGCAGGAACTGTGGTCTCCATTCACAGAGCCTATGTGAGAGCAGGAGAGAGAGATATTTTTCCACTGTTTGCCCTGACTGCATGGTTTTGGTACACCACACCACGTAGAAAGGGTCTCTCAAAGCACGTGGTGAGAATCTGCCTAGAACACAACTTTTTCCAAATTCAGTTACTTTATGTATTTCTCTCTCCTATACCCTTACACACACACACACACACACACACACCACTTGGAGAAAACTCAAAAGGGCTTACAGGGTAAGTAAAAATACATGAAAGGAAGACAGGATGTTAACAAGAGAAAGAAATAGATGTTAAAAGGAAACACAACTTAGGATAAGAAAGAAGCCTAGTGAAAAGGAAAATAAAACTTTTTTGAGCACTGTTAAAGGAAAAATGTGTCAAA
Source organism: Thryonomys swinderianus (assembly GCA_004025085.1). Classification (NCBI taxonomy): domain Eukaryota; kingdom Metazoa; phylum Chordata; class Mammalia; order Rodentia; family Thryonomyidae; genus Thryonomys; species Thryonomys swinderianus. Next base: position 6,888 of record PVIC010031560.1, on the reverse strand, counting down.
GAAGAAAATATACGCCCAGCCCAAGGGCAGTTCACCAGTGAATTTTTGAACTGTCATTTCCTTTCAAGTCCAAAGGTAAGATGTGTGGACCAGCGTCTCCTATCTCCACCCAGTACCCTATGTGTGCTTGTGGTTTCAGACCTCACATTTTCTTTCTTTCGTTTCCTTCACCTCCCTCCTTCTCAGGAGGTGAAAGAAGGTGGCCCCTCAGTAAATAACTGTTATCCCTTTTCAGATGAAGAAAGCACAACAAAGAAGTGAGGAACGCCCCCACAGTCCAGCAGCGTTAGGCTCCGCAGAGCTGCAGTCTGCGGGAGAGAGAGCCAGAAGCCTGGATGCAGAAGAACAGAGTGCAGATCCTCGAAGTCCGCACAATTTCCACTGCCCATTTCTGGCACAACTCGAATTTAAAAGAGAACTCAATAGATATTGTGAAATAAAAAATATCCATAGGGAAAAGGGTTGGGGTAAGTAATGGAAGGGAAAGAAAAAAATGTGATGGCAATAAAAATAAAAATTAAAAAAGTAACAAAGCTTATGTATATAGGGGCCAGGAGGGTTGTGGCCAGGTGAGTAAGGGAATGGGAAAAAATGAGAATTAAGTCGTGTCATATACAGTACACACTGTCAGTATGGAGTGTGATCATGATGTGTATATATAATGTACCACAAATTTTTTAAAAAAAGAGAACGCGATAGAGTAGCAGCAAAGCACCTCAGGCTTCTGTGTGTCTCTCATGTACAGAGCTCATGTTGCTGTAGGGACCTGAGAAACAGATATATCCAGTCCTGCAAATTCTGCCTTCTGTGCAGATCTCACAGCTGCCCGGGCCCAATGTGATGAGCATGCAATGGGATGTTTTTCCCCAGGGGCCATTTTGTTGCACTTTCCACGGTAGAAAGGAGTTGTGTGGACAGACAGACATGTTGAAGATCCCCACAATTGATATTAAAAATGAGAAACTAGAAAAAGACAAAACTGCCTGTGTGTATGTGTGTGTGTGTGAGAGAGAAACACAGAGACAAAGGGACAGAGAGAGAGAGAGGGAGAGAGAGGGAGGACATAACTAAGTGTGGGAATAATTGACCTAGAAGGTCTTCACCATACATATACAGACATATGCACACAATATGCCAGTCATTTCCCCAACTGTCCCATTCAAAGTCCTGTGGCTTTGTGTGTGTGTGATTTTTCATGTACACATAGACTCACGCCTTATTCTCAAGAAGTTCCAGATATGAACATGCTGATGGCAGTGACAGCAATAGTGACGGTCATAGCAAGAAGGATGCCAGTTAACTACCTAGAGCTAGAATAGGGAAGTGGGAAGCTAAGCACTTCCCGCGGACTGTCATTCAGTGCTCACGGCAACTCCAGAAGGGAAGGCCTTGCTCCTCCCTGAAACAGGGAGAAACTGCGGCAGAGATGTGTACGTCATCATCATACTCAAGGCCCCAGAGACCCCTGGACCCAAAGAACTCTCCTCCTGCTTTTGTGCTATTAACTCCACTGCATCGTGCTTCCTGTGATGTCATGCAGATCCTGAGCCACTCCGAGTCCAGGCTCTTCTAACAAATGCTGAGTCCAGGCCCAGCGGGGGAAACAAAACATATATGCCTAAGGGTGAACATATATATATATATATATATATTCAGCTGACCACATTTGCTCAAATGGAGGGCTAATCGCTACATAATTGATTGGGCTATGGAAGAATCCAAACTGGGAGGGGCCAAAACAAGCAAACTGCTCCCCAACGTAGGTGTTCCTGTCCCCCAGGCAAAAGCAGAGCCCTCTGAGTAAGGCCAGCCCTGTGGCCACACAGATTATACCACCTGAGTGGATTTCCACCCCCCTCACACACAACACACCTGAAACACCTGCCATCACATGTGGCCCTCCCTGCTCTGTAAGCCACTGAGACCCAAAGGAAGATGCAAATGTCATCTACCCATAATCCCACTGGGTGAGAGGAAGGTGAGTAAGACTTGGAAACATTCTGATATTAAAGAGTTGTGCCAAGATCCGGATCTCACAATTCTCCCCTCATTGTTGCTGGAGAATGGCAGACAGAATTAGGAGAAAGTGGTTCAAATGGGCAAAGAAAATAAAAAGGGAAAATCTTTCATTCTATCTATATTGTAATCTTTTATTTAGTAATTATTGCATATGAGGCCTTATGTATCTCAGTTAAGGAACTACCAGTTCAGTGTGAAATAGACAAATGACCTAATGACAAAATGTATCAACTTTTTCCAGACATTTCTGTGAATGACTGTGTTACCTACATACCCATGGTTTTTTTTTAATAGATTTGACAGAAATAACCTACCTCATATGGATATTAGCTGTTGTTTGGGAGCTCTAAGTGTGTCTTCTTCCTTTCATTAGTAGGGAACCAACTTCCAAACATAGTTAATTTCAAGTACCAATGAATCTTAATTATGGGTTCACATGTCACTCATCTTCCTAATCTCTGGCCCAGTTCCTGACGTGACTTTGAACATGTCTTCAAGCAATGTTAATTAACATGCGCAGTTGTGGTAGGAGAGGCCTGTGGGACAGTACGCTCCAAAGTTTTTCTTTTCCAACTAAGATCTTAAAATTGGACCTGGTCTTGAAACAGCTACACTATAACTTCACACCACAATATTACACTTTATTTTGAGTGTTTGGAAGCTGCTGCTGCTGCAGACACATCCTCCGCACGTAACCACAGGGAAAGCTGCTACTTGATTTCTGTCAGGCATGAAGTTGCACAAATGAGGGACACAGAAACGGTGGTTTCTAAATTAAAGTTTCTATTTAAATCATTGATTCTTTAATCTACACTAGGCTTTCCAGTCCCTTGACTACTCAGTCTTCCCTGGTGGGAAGCTGGGATCCATCCTGTGGAGCTCAGTCGTGCATTCTGCTCCCCTTCCCAGAGGTCCCCACCAGCAGAAGAGAAGGGAAGTGCTGACCCTCCTCGAGTAAACCTGTGTTGGAAAATGGGCACCGACCCGAGCAGAAGAATCACGTACAAAACAGGAACAACCAGACCACACACTGAACTCCTGTCTGCCTCTCTGCTCTGGTTTTAAAGCAAATTCTCCCTTTGAGGAACAGCGTAGAAAATACCCTGGAAAGCAACGTGTAGTACTGCTCTGCATAGCAGACTGTAAAAGCATGATAATGATTTTATCCCAGGATGGATAGTGCTTTCAGTGAATGCATCAATAGAGCACAATCAACATTCCCCACTCACAACTATGAAACACACTTGAACGCTCCAGCAAAAGATACATCCTCCAGTTCATCATCTGTCTTTTCAGATAATTATCATTATAGTTCCAGAACAAGATTTTGGTTTTGTAAATGCATCTTATTTTAAGTTCCTAGAAATTCTTTTTAGAAATAAGTGGAGTCATCCATGAAATAGTTCACTGTCAGAAAAAGATCAAGTGCTTATGAACTGTTTTGTTTTTTGAAAGAATAAAATTAACTAAAGGGGTAAATATTGCCCCATTTGGATAGAATGTACACGTTCTCACAAGGGTTTGCAGGAGCCCTGAAAATGATGATGTGACCTGCAAGAGTGACAGTCACTGAGAATTCCAAGTGTCACTGTGGATACAAAGGAGGAAGTGCCCTAGTTTGTTATCCACTGAGGATGCCCCGATTTTGCTATTTATTTTCCAGTAAGTAAAATAGGTCCATCTCCCTTAAATCTCTTTAAAGTAAAATAACAGTATTGGCATGTCTTGTTGTGTTGACCAGCTTCATCCAAATAAAATTGATTTTCTAGATACAGTTAAGTTTTTGGCAAGAGCTTTTCAGTCATAAATGTTATGTGAGAATTCATACATAGTTAGCAAGGTAGAACTGAACCTTAGGCACACTGATAAAATGTACATTTGCATGATGACATCTCTAACATGTCTGAATTTGAAACCTTTTACCACACATCACACAGCTTGGAGGGGGTTAAGAGGACAGGGTCTCATTCACACTGGGTTTCAGGTTAGTTGTGCTCATGAGATTAAAAGAAAATTGATGAAGCTGACAGTCCAACATTTTCTCATAGCTAAAGTTAATGAAAATTAATTGTATAAGATATCCTGATTCCAAAATGAAAACTAAGTTATACTATAACTAGAATACAACTTAGCTAATCTATTCAAACCAGATCTCAACCAAATGTCCAGGATAGAAAAGACATAACTAGTCACCAGTTCCCAGAACAAATTTCAGTTTTCAAAATACTGCTTTTAAAAGAAAAAAAAAAGAAGGAAGAATACTAATTTTGAACTTTAAAGACAAGTATCTTTGCCAAAAACATTTCTGGTATCTTTCTTAGTGTCTCTCACTTTTTCCCCTTCCCTTAACGTTTCCATAAAAAGGAATATTGTCCAATTAACATGGTTCTTTGTTCAAGGCTGCCATCATTTACCATAAGAAAAGAAGAATGAGTGTCTGTGACAATTTCACATACTTAATCCTTATCACCAGAGTAATCCATTTATTCTTCCATTATTTCCCTCTATAGATTTGCCTATAAAGGCTATACACACACTCTCTGTTGATTTGTAACTATGGGAAATCAATGTCTGTCTTTATGCTTCAAAGACTTGCAGAAATGATCCATTCTCAGCAGCAACAAGGAGATATTCATAAAGAGAATTCACCTTTGAAATATTACACAGAAGTCTTTTGAAACTGTTACTATCACTTCACATGATGGTACATTTTGTTCTTTCTGATTAGATGCCATATATAAACAAAATATATCCACTCCACTAATAATGCAAGGGAAAAAACAACAGTCTGACCAGTAGCTAACTATTGTTTATATAGAGATGCCCCCCTAAGTCTCATACACTCATACATGAGACTTATAGCAGGTGATTGGATCATGAGTATGTGATACAGGATCATGAACATATAAAGCTTACAGGATTAGCATAGTTCTGGGTATGGCTGAATAGATTTACTGAAGATGGGAGATCCACCTTACATGTGAGTGGCACCAACAAATAGTCTTGTAGCCTAACTGGAATAAAAAGGGGAAGGGAGGCTCACTGCTCCTGCTTTCTGCCTGCCCTGCCACTGACTATTTTTCCTCTGCTGTGTTACCCAGCCTTGAAGCCAGCTGAGTATGAACTACAACATCCATAAACCATAAGCTAAAATAAATCATTCTTCTTTTAACTTATGGGTCTCCAGTGTTTTGTCCCTGAAGTGAGAAACATAATTAAGACACTGACAGTGAGAACTAGAGGTATTGCATGTATTTGTGGCAAATTTAATTCCTTATCCATTTTATTTAAAACATTGTCTTGCAGATGACTACAATGCTGTTTGACACCAAGTAAACCAAGAGCTTTCTTACTGTTCTTACGACTTCAAAGATCCTCCTATGGGAGACCTTGAGGCTGAAAGGATACAACTCTACATCTTAGTTTCAGCATTCAAATTTACATGAATAACAACACTGGCCTCCAAAGTGTTTAATGCACATATCCAACATTTCACTGGTAATTAGTCCCAATATTAAAGCAATACTCTATCTGCTATGACTAAGGCTAGTATTTCTTTCTTGGCTTTGAGTAATCCAGTAACAGACTGTAAATAATTACAGGATGGATATGTTCCTCATTTTTCAGTGTACATAGGACAAAATTCCATTTCAGAGGAATGTCTGACAAAACCATCGATAACTGACCAGTAAAAAGAGAGTTCTCCCCTTTTTCATGGAAACATCATGTCTCATAAGTGCAGTGCAAAATGGGGGTTCCTATCACAAAGTAGGTGGAGATGTCTTGTGTTACTTTTATTGCTGAGACAAAATACCTGATACCCAAAGTGAAAGGTGAAAATGTTTATTTGAATTATAGTTACTAGAAATTCAGTCCAGAATTTGCTGGCTCCAGGGCAGGGTGGCAGAGGGGTGATAGTTCATGGTGGTAAAAGCAGCAAAAGCAGCAAGAGATCTTAACAGCATCTTTCTGCCCCTTTATTTTACTCCAACTACTGGTATTAGGGTGGTGGCAAACCAATCAGAGTACTGGTTTAGTAGTCACACCCTTAATCCTAGCATCACACTCTAGATTCAGGCACTGCATGAGGCTCTGGGGGAACATGTAGACCCAGACCACAATAAGTCCTCTACTTGTAAATTTTATTTACCCCAAAAGTCTTTCTCAAATCAAATGATCTGGGGGAAGGACACATGGCGTGACTTTTCCAAGGGGACTGCAAGGAAATTTCCAGAAGTGCTAAGAAAAGAGGATCTCTAAAGAGTCATTGGCAACTTCCCTGTTTCAGTGAACAGAGTCCCACTACCATAAACATCCTATAACACCAGTTCTTGTCCTGCCTGCTGTGAACTTCCCCAGGCAAAAAAGTAGACAGCAAGAGCTTGTTTTGGAACCATAAATGGAGCAATAAATCCTTGCTCAAGGATCTCTCTTGGAAACCACCTGTCATCTGGAGTAGATGCATTCTTCCTTTCCTCTGTCTACTTGTTTGGAGAGAGGCTTCCCTCCCTCACTATGTGAGCTATGACTGGATAGGTAGAGAATCAGAATTGCATATTAGCTTTGAGTTCCAGCTTATTCATGTTATATCCTCAAATAAAACTCAGACATCTCTCCTGAACTTCAGAAACTATTTCTGAATTGGTTCAGAGTCTGGTGGGAAAGAGTGTGGGTTAGGCTCAACTGGTTGCCTTAGTGCATGTCATGAGGGGAGAAAAAAAGGTGACAGATCTCTCAGAAATTTAGTGTCCAATTTGAATGTTAACCAAAAAAAAAAAAAAGAAAAGAAAGAAAGAAAGAAGGAAGGAAGGAAGGAAGGAAGGAAGGAAGGAAGGAAGGAAGGAAGGAAGGAAGGAAGGAAGGAAGGAA
>PVIC010031559.1:0-21307 GCA_004025085.1 Thryonomys swinderianus | reverse complement strand
AACTAGCAGAAAGAATCAATAAATGGGATCTCATCCTACTGAAAAGCTTCTGCACAGCAAAAGAAATCACTGGCACCACTAAAAGACAATCAACAACAAGGGAAAAAAACCTTTATTAGCTGTTCATCAGACAAAGGGCTATTATCTACAATATATAAAGAACTCAAACGGATCAGCCTCCCCAAGTTTAAAGACCCAGTTCAAAAATGGGCATCTGAAATGAACAGACACTTCTCAGAGGCAGAATTCAAAGCAGCCAAGAAGCATATGAAGAAATGTTCAACGTCACTGGTTATTCAAGAGATGCAAATGAAAACAACACTGAGATTTCATCTCACTCCACAAAGAATGGCTGGAGACTGGATAAAGATGTGTTTTTTTTAATGGAGTATTATTCTGCCATAAAGAAAGAAAAGATCAATTCATTTATGTGCAAATTGAGACACCTGGAGGATACACTAATAAGTGAAATAAATAGATCACTGACAGGCAAATACCGATGTTTTCTTTGATATGAGCACCTGCAGATGCAAATGAGCTCTAGAAAGTATGACCGTTTTTGTAGAATAGGAAACTTCCATAGAAAATTTGGTGTGGGGATGTAATGAGGGGAAGGAATAAATATGATTCTGAAAGAAAATAAAAGAGCAGGTATATAGGGGTGGGGAGGTGTGGGTGGGTAGGGATATGGGTAAAAATGAGAATTAACTTATGTCATATACTGGTACAGATTCCCCAGTGTTATATGTGATTGTGAGATGTATATAAATTGTAGCAATAAAAAATTCAATTAAAACAATTGGGTGTATAGTAGAACTGATGCATGATTTCTTTTCCTGACCACCATGTTGGAGATTTTGGTCGTGAATGGGCCATACCCAAATATCTTGGCTCTTTGAGCTTCTGAGAAGGAGCACTATGTATCAGATGTGAAGTAGAGTAAGATTCTGGATTTGAATATGGTGACAAAGTCTTGAAGCCCAGGATTCAAAGTTGAATGAAAAAACCATTAAAGGGGGGCAGGCTTCAGGCATCAGTAAGGTTTTAAAATGATCACTTTTAGACAAATGTAATTACAAATGCAATTTCCTCTTCTTATTAGTTAACAATTGCCTTAATCTTTGTGTATTCTTACATGGTGTGCTTGGCATATATTTACAACCACTGGAGCCCACATTTTGATTGTCCTGCTCATAAGCACAAGTTTTGGTTTTAAAGTGGAACAAACTATTGCTATTGGGTCTTCGCAGCTGTACTTCCTATGTGGTTGCATTTATGTATGTGTGAGCAAAGGGGAGAAAATAGAAATCAGAATGAAATGAACCTTTTACCTGCAATTTAAATCTTTAATCATGAACTGTTGTGGTGAATTCCCTGAGTAATTCCATGTTGGTATGCTACTTTCGTACTTTAATGTTACAAATATCTCAGATAAACGGTCAGGAGATGTACTTAATAAAAGTATATGGTAATCACCAAAGTTATTTCAAAAAGAGTTATTTTTGGAAAACAGTCTTTGGTGACAGCCTTCATATTGCTTAATAAGAAAGAAATGAACTGAGTATATAATGAGCAGTATATGTTCCAAGCATTCTTATAACCACTTTGTAGAGAGTATTTCACCTGATCTTCTGCATATAATTATATAAGTCCTATTATATCCCCTGCTTTATAATTTATGAAATGGAGAATTAGAGAATTTTTGTAACTTGTCAAAGATCCAGTAGTAACTGTATTTGACCAATTCAAGCTCAAGAGAGCCCATTATGCTTATGTTTTCTAGTTTGATAATTTCAGTTGGTTATGGTGGGAAATTTATACCACAGGAATAGGGAAATGCTACTACAGATAGTTACTGAACATTTAACAGTTCACCAGTTCTAAGATCAATGACACAGTCAACCTCAAGGCCAGGATTTGAAACCAAATTTGCTTAACTTTAGACACCATAATTTTAAGTGCCATATTAAAAAGCTTCACTGAGTTATCATTTAGTTTATGACATTTATGGAACAGTTTTTCCCCTATAAATTATTATATCTGATGACTCAGAGCTAATTTAAAATAATATATCTTTTGGGGGAGGATTAAACATTAATCTGGGAACATAATTAAGATGGTTCAACTGACTGTAGTCTTGCAGTCTGGCTGAATCCTTTTGCAGGGCAGGTTATGATTATGATTTTGTTTTTGGTTGTACCGGGGATTGAACTCCGGCCCTTGTGCTTCCAAGGCAGTTAGTACTTGAACTAAATCCCCAGCCCCAGTGCAGGTGATGTTTAAGGGCCCTTGGTTCCCCAGCCATTGACTCAAAGGAATAAATGAGTTGGTTACTTTTTAGGCTCTCCACCTAGATGTTGACAGGGTAGGCAAATTACAAAGGCTGGGGTTATTAGATTTATTGCAGTGGGGAATAATAAAATCAAAACAAGGGTATAGACATAGATTAGACCTCTCCTATGCGAAATGTTCAGCACCTATTACTTCAGGGATAATAAGAAGGATAAGAAGAAACTGTTGCGTTTTTATTTTCCAGTTGTCTTTTAAGTGTTGTAGTTATGTTTAAGTGATTTCCTATCTTTTGAGATACTGGTACTAAAGATTTACAGATGAAATGTCATGGTCTCTGAAATTTGCTTTAAAACAATCTGAGATTAGGGAAAGCTAGGAGATAGGTAGAAGTATAGAGGAAATAAAATAAGCCATAAATTGGTATTTTCTGAGGCTTGGTAATGGGTGTATGGAAGGTTATTTCACTATTCTGTCTTAGTATTCATTTGGAATATTCTATAATGATATGTTAAACAATAACCAACCAACCATAGGACCCCAAAAGTGCAATTTAGTGCTGGAAGGCCAAAGAGCAAAACCTATGCCAAATTTGTGCCAATGAATATCTAATTTTCCAAATATTAAAAATTTAATAATAAAATTGTAGTGGAAACCTAAATAAAAATTGTTAATTTTGACCCATCTTTCTCTAGAACAAATAAAACAAGAGAAGACCGAAAAAGGGAAGTTTCAAGCTGTGTGTGATGAATAAACTTTTCTTTCAAACTATTGAACAGATATTTCTCTTTGGGTTCAAGAAGTAGAACTACTACATTTGCTTTTCTTTTATCGGTTTAATTCTAGAAATTCAGTTGGATTACAAAGAAGAGAATGAATTAGATACTTTAAGGCAAATTTTCAAAACATCGAGTGGTTATATAGCATCTTTCGTAGCTTTTCAGTTTTGTTGAAACAGGTCTTTCTGCGCAGTCCAGGCTGGTCTTGAATTCACTGCAGAGCCCAGGTTGACTTCAGACTCGTGGCCATGTTCCTACCTCAGGGATTGCAGCCCTGAGCATGTACCACCACACCTGGCTTCCTTTGGTGGTTTTTAGATGAGGGACTACTGCGTTAAAATGTGAGTGATCACTATCTGTCATCCAAACACACCTCTCGTAAAATGATGAGATTTTTGTAGTATTAAATCATCACTCTAACAATAAAACTTTAAAGGCAACTTGTAAGGCAAACTCTTAGAGAAGTTTAAAACTCTTTCTCCCCAATAATCCTTTTCATTATTGACAAAGCTTTTACTTTTCTCTTGTATGCAGAGTCCTTTTTTTACAGTTCTCTGGATTGGCGAGGTTCTGTGCACAGAAAATAAGAAGGGGAGAAACAAAGTGCAGAGAGACTGGATCAGCCTTGATTAGTCTTGGTCTGCAGAGGGAAGTGGAGCCATCTATTTAGAGTGAGAATTTTGGAAATTAGTGTTTACATATGATAATTCTAATTTAGAAAAAACACATATGATAATGGGACCAAAGAAGCGGAAATGGGAGCTTGTCAAAAGCAGTTACATTTCATAGACATTTTGAAAAGTTTGTTCTGGTGAAAGAATACAAGGGAAGAAATTAAAAATGGACCAAAGGGCAGAGGGCTAGAAATCCAATTATGAAGAAGCCTTACTTAGAAGTCAGGTGTTAGCGGAAAGCGTGACCTTTTGGAATACTTGTAGAAAAAGACAAAATTTGGGTGTGATCCTATGTGGCAGCAATGATTTTGAGACTAAGAAAGAGGACAGAGTGACAGTGAACAGGGAGGCCAGAGTTCTGTCTGTGAGCGGCAGGACAGCAAGTGCATTTTCAGTCTCTCTATGGAAGGAAGGGGAAGATGTAGTATTGAATAGGTAGACAGAGGTGAATATTGGAAGGTAAATCTAACAGAAGTGCAAGCTACCGAAAATAATGCCTCTCAGATTGGTTTATAGCTTTCTCTGCATTAAGATGGACTTTCTGTCTACTGTGCCTCCAAGTGGCTGATATCCCTACGTTTCTGTCACATTCTGGAGAGCATAAAACGTTCCGTGTTCCTTCTTTCAATGAGGTTTGGGATTAAAGACCAATCAAACTGCCCAAGTAGAACAGCTATGGGGATTTTTTTATTAGTGATAGTGAGAAAATATGATAAAAAACATCTGGAATAAAACATGTTCAACTGATTAGATATATTCCCCCGACTGCCATATGCACAGAAACACATGAATTACATGTGTATATAAAGCTGTGAATATATCTTGGCATATCTCCTAGAAGAGATGCCAAGTTTTATGTATCTATCTATACATACACACACATATACATTTATATCATACACACACACACACATATATAATACAGAGAGTTGCATACAGAGTTGTATTGGATGGTGTTAAAGTGTTTATTGAGTTCACTGTACATTAACAAGTTATCACATCAGTAAAATACAACGACCTTGGCGATCAAGCACCATGTGGCTGCTACAGTGGGTGGGCAGACCTGCCTCGAGGCATGAAGATAGATTCGTGCTTATTCCACGCTTGTTACGCTGTGGCAGTTGATAAATACTTGCTAATTGACCGACCAAATGACCTCTCACTGTTCCTTCCAGTCCACGTGACACCTTGCCAGGGTGGTTTTCTATCAGGGAATCTCCCAATAGAGAATAGACAAAGTCCACATGTACGTGCCTGGGTAACTACAGATACACAGGGCTATCTGCACAGTGTCTCCCCAGATCAGCAATCCCAGATCAGGTGAAACCCAGGCCTTTCCATTTCTCAGATTACTGAAGCGACTAAATACTTTCCTTACTAGGTTATGGGCTCTAACACAAGCTTTATAATGGTACCTCGGGAGTGGTATTCCCATGTTCAAGTATGCAAATTTGTTATGTTCATGATACACAATGACACGCACATAATACATATATATTATAAAGTACATATATTTATTCATAGTTTGAAAATGGGATAACCATATTTACTATGAGTAGAAGAATTCATGTAGAAGAATTCTGCAAAATATTTTTAAAACAACACTGAGATTCTACCTCCCTCCAGAAAGAATGGCTGCTATCAAGAAATCAACCAGTAGCAAATGCTGACGGGCTGTGGGGAGAAAGGACCCTTCTCCATTGTTGGTGAGAATGTAGACTGAGGCAACCACTGTGGAGATCAGAGTGGAGATTCCTCAGAAAAACTAGGATTAGAGGTTCAAATTGACCCTGCTATTTCCTTGCTGGGTATATTCATGAAAGAATTAAAAGCATCACACTACAGTGACATATGTATATCCATGTTTATAGCAGTTTAGTTTGTAATAGCTAAATCTTGGAAACAGTCCAAATGCCCATCAACCCGAGACTGGATAAAGAAAATGTATTTTTAAAAATAAGATGGAGTATTACTTAGTCATATAGAATGGTACATTAGAGACATTTATGGCTAAATAGATACACCTTGAGGTTATACTCTTAAGTGAAATAAATAGGACACAGATATGTAAATACCATATTGTTTCTGTAGTGTGAGAAACTTAATGTGTAAATGAATTTATGATAGGTATTATAAAAGAAGAGGAAAATGTTCAAAAGGGAAGAGGGGAAATCAAAGAAGGGCAAGAAAATATTTGATGGTAACAAAGAAAAAACAGAAGCAAATCTTACGTACACTGGGGGTGGAGGTAGAGGGGGTTGAAGGGAATGGGAGAAAATAAGAATCAAGATTTATCATGTGCAGGTACAAATTCTCAATCATGAGTGTGATTATAATGTGTTTCTAAGTAAACTTAGTTTATTTAAAAAGTTTCTTGTAGATCGTTCTAACAACTGATATAATCTTCACATTTTTTCAGACAAAATGCTGTCCCCCCCCCCCCAGGTTACCTTTCTCTCCTAAAACCAATGAACTCTTGGTCCTCTCAGAAAGCCCAACTTTTTTTTTTTGCATTATTCAGTAAATTTTATTGGTACATTATATACACAGCTCACAATCACACACAACATTGGGGAATTTGTACCAATATGTGACACAGGTCAATTCTCATTTTTACCCACATCCCTGCCCACCCACCCCCTCCCCACTCCCTATGTACATACTCTTTTAGGAAGGAATAAATATGATTCAGAAAGAAAGCCCAATAAGAGTCAGAGCAACATTTTTAATTGAATTCTTTATTGGTATAATTTATATACATCTCACAATCACATATGACATTGGGGAATTTGTACCAGTATATGACACAAGTTAATTCTCATTTTTACCCATAACCCTACCCACCCACACCTCCCCACCCCCTTTATACATATTCTTTTATTTTCTTTCTGAATCATGTTTATTCCTTCCCTCATTACATTCCTGCACCAAATTTCCTATGGAAATTTCCCATTCTATAAAAACTGTCATACTTTCTAGAGCTCATTTGCATCTATAGGTGTTCATATCAAAGAGAAGATCCGGTATTTGCCTGTCTGTGATCTATTTATTTCACTTATTAGTATATCCTCCAGGTGTCTCCATTTGCACATAAATGAATCGATCTTGTCATTCTTTATGGCAGAATAATAATCCATTTTATAAAAAACCCACATCTTCTTTATCCACTCTCCAGTTGATGGGCATTTGGGTTGTTTCCAAGATTGAGCTAACACAAAGTGAGCTGCTATGAACAAGGGTGTACATCTGTCTTTCCAATGTGATTTTAAAAATTCTTTTGGGTATATTCCTAGCAGGGGGATAGCAGGGTCAAATGCAAATGAAAACAACACTGAGATTTCATCTCACTCCACAAAGAATGGCTGCTATCACAAAATCAATCATCAACAAATGCTGGCGAGGCTGTGGGGAGAAAGGAACCCTTCTCCACTGTTGGTGGGATGGCAGACTTGGGCAACTATTGTGGAGATCCGTGTGGAGATTTCTCAGAAAATTAGGACTAGGGGTCCCACTTGACCCTGCTCTCCCCCTGCTAGGAATATACCCAAAAGAATTTAAAAAATCATATTGGAAAGACAGAGCGACATTTATACAGGGGTTTTCTCTTCACTAGATCTGCTCCTTCTCAGGGTCTTTATGCCTCACTGAATTTGCTTTTTTTTTTTTTTGAGACAGGGTCTCGCTTTGTAGTTCAGGCTGGCTCTGAGCTCACTATGTAGTCCAGGCAGGCCTTGAACTCAGCAATCCTCCTGTCTCTGCCTCCCGAGTGCTGGGATGACAGGCGTGAGCCACCACGCCCGGCTGAATTTGCTTTCTTATGGAGTTTATTTCTCTGTGACTCTTTGAAAGACTCAGTTATTAATGTGAATATGGATCTTTATAAAGTGGTCAGAGCTCTGCAACAAAAGAAAACGAGCAACTTGAATTTATTTTGACCAAAATCTACTAAGGAAGTTATTATTATTATTCACTTTTTTTGAGAGAGAAAATGAAGCCAAGAGATTGAGGAGGCAGATATTAGAGTTTCAGCGCTAGAAATTAGATCAAAGTTCATGTAACCCAAGAATGTGATCAGAGGGAAAGTGGCGCCCCCTAAGTTTTTAACTCGTCTGAATCGCCATTCTGAAGAGTCACAAAAAATACACATTTTCATTGTTAAAATGGGGTTTGGGGTAAGAACTACTTAAAAAAATTTCCAATATTTCTCTGAATATAATATTATTTTAAAATAAAGTTCTTCGTGTCTTTATGTAACAACTACGACAAGACTTGCCCCCCCACCCCCCGACCAGATACTTGCTTTTAGGGCCGCTTGAAAGTTGAATTCAGCTACATTAACTGAAAGTGAAATTAGTATGGGCTGTGGGAGTTTTTCAGGATCTGGGGACTAGTTCTAAGTATGTCAGGTACCAGAAAGCCCAATAATTGGCCCACATAGGATTCATCATGTCTCTGTGGGGAAATACTGAGGAAGGCTTATTTCCTGCTTCTTCAGGAGAACATCCCATGCATTTTTGAGTTATGCTTGTCTGCCTGCCACTCATTGAAAGGTATTTAGTAAAATAGTAGGACAGTTCTTTCATATCCCCTAGGGACCAAAAAATGGTCAATAACTAAATCTCAGTACAGTTTTTAAATAGTTATTTAATATATTGATCAGAAAAATGGCAATATTTTGGAAAATAGTGAAACAATCATGAGGTAATATCTGAGAATGGATGTTTGAACTCAGTGGTCTTTCTTTGATTAGAACCTCTCTCCTACTATTTTTCTGGCATTGTAGATTCATAGAGAATGTGTGCTTTTTACACCAGGCATTTGTTTCTTTTAGCCAGCTCTAGGTAAGACCCCAATTCTTACCCCCCCAAATCTTCTATGTACTCTAGTTTGTATATCAAAGCACCATTGACTGAAACTATATAAAATCCTTGGCCCCCAACCAGAGAAGGCCTAAATGTAGGACAGTAAGGATAAATTAAAGTGACAGGGTCTCAGCAGTGGAAATGAGTGCAACTCTTCTAATTGCATGTCTAGCCTGAATGATGGGATAGTTAATTCTTACACATCCCGGACAATTGCTTTATACTAACAGGAGCTCTGGGAAAAAGGCGGATTCCACAGACATATGGAGCAGGAGAGGGAGTGGGAACATAAATCAGGGCCTTAGCCGCTCTGGAAGAGCGTGTTCAATCTACATTGTTAATAAAGGTGTGGCCACTGTTAGGCGACGTGGATAGGGTCCTGTTGGCCCATTCTTTACATAAAAAACTAACTTTAAATAATTAAATGGCAGAGATCCAACCTGCCTGTGTCCACTCCGGCGCCGCAGAACAACGGCGGAGACACGAAGGCTCAGGGCGTGTCAGTGCAAAGCACAGACGAGCGAAACGCGAGTCCCGCGGCCTGAGAGGGTCGCAGCAGCGGCGCCCTCCTCTCCGGCTGGGAGGACTGCTAATAAAAGCCTTCGGAACTAGCCTGGTTCTTCTATCTATTTAACCTTTCTCCCCAGGAAGCAAAGAGCATCTGGTTAAGTGGAGTGTGAAAGCACAGCGACTTTGCATTATCAGAGCTCACGGCGGCGTGTGCGAGGCCGGAGCTGCCGGCCTGGGTTAAACGCGCGCTGCCTTCCCTGCCCGGGGCCATCTAGCGCGTTAGGAATGATTAAGTACCGCAGCCTAGCGAGGACCTGTCCTGAGCGTTCATCTCTGACTCCAGCAGAAAGGAGAGGCTGGCGCTGACAGGGGCAGATGGATGGGGCTCATTAGTATGGCGAGGCAGCGGACCAGGCCGCCCGCACACGCTGGCCAAGAGAGGAGCGAGTTAGAACAGGGCCTGGGAGGCGCCGGGCCAGCGGCGTAACTCTCTGCAACCTGGCTGCTTCCGCGTGCGGATTTTCCGGCCAGCGCGGGTGACCCGAAATCCTCCCGCCCCGTGAAGTGAGGGTGGCTTTGCACACTCACGGTGCAGACAGTCTCTCACGCTCCCAGCTGTTTTATTTTCTTTTGCATCTTTTAAGCTATGGCGCTTGAATTCCCCACAGCGGAACAGGGCCGACGGTTCCCCGCCTAAGCGCGAGCTACCGCTGCAGAGCAGGGCGGGGCGAGAAGCGAGAGGGTGGGGCTTCCGCCTCGGGGGCGGGGCCAGGCTCCGCGTGACACCGCACGTGGCCAACCCGGAGGGGCCGCCTGTGCTGCGGAGGGACCCGCGCCCTCAGCCCCGAGGTCACGTGGCGGTCCGCGCGGGAGCTTCCGGGGCGGAGCCAGCGAGCCCGGGCTGCTGACAGTGGTCACGTGGCGGTCCTCGCGGGAGTTTCCGGGGCGGAGCCAGCGAGCACGGGCTGCTGACAGTGGTCACGTGGCGGTCCTCGCGGGAGTTTCCGGGGCGGAGCCAGCGAGCACGGGCTGCTGACAGTGGTCACGTGGCAGTCCGCGCGGGAGCTTCCGGGGCGGAGCCAGCGAGCACGGGCTGCTGACAGTGGTCACGTGGCGGTCCTCGCGGGAGCTTCCGGGGCGGAGCCAGCGAGCCCGGGCTGCTGACAGGGGCCCGAGGAAGGTGCCCCGTGAGGTCATGGAGTCGCCCTCCGGGTGGCTTTGCCTCGGGGGCCGCGGGCCGGGAAGCCGTCTGGAGCCCCCGGATCTGGGGAGTCGCGCGGAGCACTGCTACTGGGCAGCTTATCAAACTAAAAGGAACGGGTAATTTATGGGACACTAGACTTTATCTCATTCAAAAACCCCCAAAACCCTGGCCTTCTCCTGTGGCTCCATTGCTTCATTCCGTCTTAGGCTTGGGGAGGGGAGAAATAAAACATTTAATATTGGGGGACACTCCTTACTCTTTGGCACAATTGGTATAAATCAATTAGTCATTTCTTCACTTATTCAGCACGTATTTCCTGTATCCTTTGGGTAATAAGAAACCAGGGAATTAGAAGGGTAAAGATAAATTCCCAGCTTCCTTCAGAGAACTAAGTTTAGGAGAAGAGAGAACAGAAAAACTAGAGTCCCCAGCGGAGGCTAGAACTGGCCTAAGAGTGGACAGAAGTCTAAGCACTCCGGAGCGTCTAAGCAGCTCGTGACCCGGGGTAGGAGCCAGGTCCGTGCGCCATCCGTTTCAGACCAACGAGGGATGAGAAAGTGCCAGCTAGATGTACAAGAACCCTGTTGTGAGAAGCCTGATGCAGAAGCAATTAATCCTGCCTGGGTGGAGAGCAAAAGACTCCACAGTAGAGCTGGCATAGATGTTCTTTGCAGGGTGCACTGAGAACATGTCCTCTAAATAAAGAAAATTTACGAATACAGAAAAATTGTGTTGTTCTTAAAAAAGACATATATACCTTTTCAAATGTAGTATTTGAAAAGGCATATTTTGGTCAAAGTTGTGTCAGTGCTGGGCTGCACTTCATCTTGACTTATTCCACTTGATTGTGTGCCAGGAAAAACCCCAATGGTCTGATGCCTCATGAAGGATCATGGGCGGTAAAATGTGGCCGAGCCAACATCTCTGTCATGTTTGGGCCGTGCGCTTGTCTGTCTATAGGAGACAAAAGCTTCATTTGCAATGAGCTGCTACATTTTCTTCAACAAATATAGTACCATTATAATTAAAAAGGACAAGAAAACTACAAAAAATGATAACTTTAATAGAAGCAACAAACCAGAATAGATAGGATATATTCTAGTGTTGGTTTTTAAAAAAAATGATAAAATATTAAAACTCACCCCCCTACACACACATAAACAAATCCTTTACACATAATGAATAGCAGGTCACAGAATCTGTAAAATTTTTTTGGTTGTACATGTTTTTCCTGGGCAATTATTGTTTTTATAAATTCAAACTCAAATTTGGTTAGTTTTCATTTGACAACCTTAAAAAAAATCACCACACCATTAGCCCCACAATTACAAAAACATAAAACTATACACTATCAGCAGAATTGTTTTTGTACCAAAGCATTATTATGCTGCATCGAACTGACTCCAACTCCTCACTGTAAATTCTCAGCACCTCAACAATCTTTACCTGGAGTTACCACAGGCAAAAAATAAGCATCTTGTGATATCTGGTAACTGTATGCATGATATGAAAAGCAAGGTCTTGTTGGTCAGTAAGAAGGCATTATGGGAGAAAGGGCATTCTTTACTTCCACTGAAACAGTCAAAATAAAAATGTGTATTATTTTTCATGTCACCAGTGCTATTCAGATAGACTTTCTTTGTACATGTATGTAACCTGTGTTGACATCAGGGCCTGAGTGGCTAGGCCAGTTGACTTTATACTTTAGAGTTGCTTCAGTACCCTGCTGAATAAAGCAGAAACCATTTCTCATATTTATCCTCATAGAAATTGTACATGGATAAATCATTTAACTAAATACAAGGTGTCAGAAAATGGTTCATACAAAGAAAATAATATTATGCAGTATAAACTCCCATTAAATTGTAATGTAGCTGACATTGATTGAAGGAGATTAAGTCTAAGACTCTTTTTCTCATGACATTTGTTCAAATAAATAAAGGTAACAGGAGGGAAAGTTGATGCTTTCTTTTCATTTTGCATATAAATTTTACTCATGTGAGTTTTTAGCCACATTTATTCACAGTGCTGAATTATTCACTATATGAAGTGAATCCTGGATAGTAGTGATAACTGTCAGTGACACAAGGTCATAATTGACCTTTATCACTGAAAAAAGGTTGGCTACCTAAAGATAAACTTTCATGTTGAATTGGAATGTGAAGAGAAAGGTTGAGGCCATGGGACTAGCACAACTGAATAGAAATTTATGAATATTTCATGTCCGTTAAGAGGTTGGAAACTGAGTATGACATTACCCTGACCCCTGTCCTAAAAGAGTTTCAAAAGAATATTCTGATGAGCAGCAGACAACTTCAGAATAGAAGGGTTTTCCTCATAGGTAGGAAAACTAAATTATGGAATAAAATATCTATATTTAAAGCTGTTCACTTACATGAACTAAACTGTGCACTTACATTCTGGAAGCGCGAAGCTAATGGACTTATTGTTTGCTAACACATTGCTTCTCTGCAGATGGGGAGCTGTAGCTGCCCCTACTGCTATCACCTCAGATCTAGATAGACACACAGACTGAAAAGAGGTGGGTCCACGCCCAGTTCCACCGCTGAGTATTAACACATATTTGGTGGCTACCTGTCAGTCGGATGTGGAATCTTTTGTACCCAAAAATACGTAGGTTCGATCACACCAGAAATTAGGTCACTAATAATTTGTTGAGAAATAAATAGGTATCAAACGCTATTCTAGGTTCCTGAACATTTCAAGTAATAGAAACAATGGCAAGCATTTGATATCTACCAGGCATTCCACTACATTCCTCCAATAAATAATGTTGGTGAAGTAGGCACCATCATTATGCTCATTACACAGTTGCGAAACTAAAGCGTGGGTCAGACACTTCCAAGATGACACGGTGGGTAGATGACGGAAAGTAGAGACGCCAAAATTTCTCCTACCACAGTCCAACGGAGAAGAAAATCTGAGCAAGCACAAAAGGGTCAAAAATGATAAAGAAGTTGTGGGACAGGAATATTAAATGTGAAAGCAAACTATAGACATAATAAATGGGTGGCTTGGATCAGTCTGTGATGTTGTCGTAAAGAGCAGTCTTTAGGAAAGCCACTGGATTAGAAAGGAGGAAAAAGAAAAATAGAATAGGCAGACGGGAAGAGCAGGGGCTTTCTGCAGCCGAGAGCACAGTGCTGCACAGCAGTGTCTTCAAGGTGAACTCACAAAATAGAAAATCTGCTCATCTAAGTGCAACAGTGGTTGGGCTCATAGAGCGAGCTAGGTTCCCTCTGACCTTAAAAGCCACTGTGTGCCTTGGGGGTTTGGTAGCCTGACTGTTCACTCTTCCCTGAGGCCATCAGAGTTTGGACCTGGAATCCTTTAGCTCAGTGTGGAGCTCCTTCCTCGGCCTGCCTCTCCTGGATGCTCCAGCCTGACCTGTATGCAGAAGCTGGCAAGTGATGGAAGGGGACACTTCTTGATCCACACGTTTGTCTGTGCATTTCTAACTCTTTGCTTTTATCGGAAGCTAAAAAGACAGGACGGAATAAAGTGTGATACCAGCAGGCCGAGGGAGGACACTGTCAGCGTTGTGTGTCAGGAGCTATTTGGACCGACTGACCAAAGTCACCATATGCTGCTAATCTGGAGCCTGATCTGGAAGACAGACCTATTTGGTGTACCATCTAGTTGGGACTGCTTTTTAGACTAAGACTCAAATCCAAAAACTAATCCAATGAGCACAGCCTTGAAAAAAAGCATTTCACCAGAGGATCAAGAGAGTCTTTGGTATCTTACAGCAATGTAAAAATGCCTTTAGGGTCATAACTACAAAATTAGGCTTTTTCAGGAAACCCATAAAATTGCTTCAGGCTGAAATTTTCCTGTTGGGCATAATAAAACAGCAGTTTGTGTATACGTCTGGTTTTGAGCTAACAGTTGTCTGGAAATGGAAAAGCAACTCACATTTCTGTGATAGAATGCCACATAATTTCAGAGCCAGCAATTTTTCTTTGAAAAAATTTACTTTGTTCTATCACTATTGGTTTATAATAAAACAGAACTTGACCTGAAAGTTAATAAAGAAAGCATGTTTACTAATTAGGCTTCATTCTCCTTGTCCCATGTTAATTGCAAAATAGCCATCTATCTCATTTATGAATATGTTAATTTATGTTGGAGGACCACAAGTTTTGAGTTCACAAATTCTCCATTTAATTAGATCAAGGGAAGGTCCATCGCAGTTTTACAAGATAGATTCTGATTTTTAATCAGTAAAATAAATTTGGCTCCTAAAAGACAACTTCTTTTGACAGTTGGAAGACATTAATTAATAGACATAACTGTATTAATTGCATTATATCACTGCATTCTTATCAGTTACCTTATGTTTCTTTCTTGCTAATGCGAACAGTCATGGCTTTGGTGCAGTCACCTCATAAACGTCTTTCTAATGCTAACAAGCAATCAATGCATGTAAAATTTCTAATGTTTCTTTAGGGAATTCTACATAATAGATGTAGTCTCTCTTTTGAGTTCTGCCCCACTATTTAGTATAATTAGCCCTTAAAGCTACACCTATCATATTGTTCGATTCCTGAGAGATAAAGAACACATTCTATTTGCTTGAGAACAAAGAATTATAATATAGTACTTTCCTTTAATAATTCTTCCTTAATAGGCCAAGAGCCAATCTGTGACCTACCAAGTGACTTTGAATTCATAACAATTAAAACTGTGTGCTTTAAAGGAATCTGTTTTAAAAAAATACTTATGGGGAGGAGTTGTCTAGGAAGGGCTGGTGCTGTTGGCTCCAAGAACCATTCCCAGTCTTTGTGGTAAAACCAGGAGGAGGGGAGGGGCTTTCTCTACAACGGGCCCTCAGGGTGCTCTTCTCTACTGTGCTTTCAAAGCTCAGCCTACTCACCAGGCCACGAGAAAGGATGTATTTAATAACTGTGAAAAGATTCTTGTAAGGGACATCTTTGCTTTTCCTTTCCAGCAATACCAATTAAATGGGTTACCCTGCTCACAAAAGCAGCTTGTTAAAGATGTTTTCAGATGATCTGCACCATATTCTTCTGGTGCTATGGAGGTAACTTCTTTCATGTTCTATGGAACTTGTCTGTCTTAGAACCTCTTGCTTAAACCTTGGTGATGAGACATGAATATTTTTTTCCTACTGTCTAAAAAGTATTCCCAGTTCAAATATGCAGATCAGGTTAGGCATAACGAGCAGTCTATAACCACAACAATGAATACAGAGAAAAATACGAATCATGCATAGGCTGATAAAGCATTACAAGTGGCTGCACGGCCATAAGTCACACCCAAGAGATGCTATTAGGGCCTCATTGTGGACCCTCTAAATCCACGTACAATCCAAATCTTCCAGTGCTCAGAAAGCTGGTTCTGCACACTTGCCAGGCCCTGAGTGGTCTCACTTGGATAGGTCCAGTCGATTGTTCTGCAGATTTTACCACATTCCCAAGACTGTTTGGGTCCACAGGAGCCAGACAAGGGAAACTGACATTTATGAAAATACCATCCTTGCACTTTGAAGGTTCTCAGGGACACACACACACACACTTCACAAACTAACTGTACTATGCAAAAATGTCACTTTTTTGAGTGTAGGCATCTTTTTACATAAACTCATTTGTCATCTAGTATTACGGTAATTTAAAGGTAATTTTTCAACTTAGTGTTTTCTTTTGTCTTTCTACTGTTGCCGCCTCTTTCCCCACTTGATTCCCCCCAATAAAACAAAAGTCACAAAACTTGGAACAGAGAGCTGGGAAGACAGTTCAGGTGGGTGGACAAGGCCAGAGCCGAGTGAGGACAGCTGAGGCGCTTGTGACAAGGCGGTGTCATCATCACCAGGTGTTTCCTTGGAGGCATTCACTAAAACGGCAGCTGTTTGAGGGTATACCAATACGTTCCTTCGCTGATTCCACCTGGGGATTTCTTTCTGCTGCAAGAAGCCGCATTGAGCTCTAACTCTTGGGCTCTGCAGGCTTACCACTCACACCCGATTGCTGGTCCAGGGTCAGGCCCAGTGCTCTCCGTAGGAGAACATAAGTAACGTATGGGCCGATATTCCAAGATGTCCCTGCTCCTGGAAGCACCAGATGTGAAGCACAAGATGTCTCCCGCAAACTCCTCATGAACCCCAGCACCAGAATTCCCTACTGCTGTAGTGTCCGAGTATAAACGTTGCATTCACTCAACTGTTTTAAAGGCTTCTCTGAGAGGATCAAATGTCTTCACTGTCAAGCTGTGTAGCCAACAAGCAACCAAATTCCTTTTCAAAATTTCAGTGTCAAAGTGATGTGAAGGTTAAAAAGAAGGGAACAAAGCACATGTACATAGGAGCTCGGGGTAGTAAGGGTAGGGAATTGGGAAGAAATGAGGATTAAGTTGCATCATACTGATACAATTCTCAGTGTTGAGTGTGATCATGATGTGTATATAAATATGCCGATAAACATTCAAATCTAAAAAAATTATAAAGGCAATAATACTGTACTGTGTAGGAAATTATCCGCATTGAACACGCAAAGATGACAGAAAAATTGTCCTGTATTTGAACACATAAAACTACTTCCTCTGTTTTCATATATTTTAAAGTTATTTCCCTTCAAATTAATGTGTCTGTAAATTATCAGTGTATACAAGAATTCATATACATGTATCAATTATATATATATATATATATAATCATAAGTATAGACGTGACCATACATATTTGGAAAAAATTAATTATAAACACTACTTATACAAAGGGTTTGTCTTACACTTTTAGTTTGATTCCTTAGTTGCCCGCATTATTGTAAGTTTTCTGTATATTAGACATTTATGGTTAAACAGTACAATGGCGAGAGATTGTTATTCTAAACCAAACTGTTTTGCTTTTCATTTTTTTAGGACTTATATGTGAACTTTATTACATGATCCTCCCTTCCTTCTTTCCTTCCTTCCTTCCTTCCTTCCTTCCTTCCTTCCTTCCTTCCTTCCTTCCTTCCTTCCTCCTTCCTTCCTCCCTTCCTTCCTTTCTTCTGTCTATTGTTTATCTTATATCAAATAGAGATCCTTATGTGCAAGACCTTTCTCAAAAGCAAAGACTACTTTATTTGTTTTTGGTGAGCCAATATAAAAATAAGTAAAGGAGAAACAAAACATATAAAAATGAGTAAAGGAGAAACAAGAGCTTCAGCTTCTGGGCCTTGTGTGGGATGGCCTAGGACTGATTAATTATCTACTCAGATTTCTCTGCGGGCCACGCAGTCTGAGCTGCACATCACTGTTCTCTGGCAAACAGCACACACCTATTCATCTATCATCCCAAGGCCAGAATGATGAGATGTGTGGTTCTCAGTGTCTCTCTCTCTTTCCGTTTCCTTTTATTGAAAAGGCAAAGTGATTGAGTGACATCCATTCAGGGGATATTTAGGCATCTTCCATGTCACCCTCAGGGTATGCTGTACTTTTCTTTTAGAAGCAGAAGGCAACAGAAAGTGATACTAATTCTTGCTTTTCAGTTTCCCTGATATTAACACATCCCACTGGTCCCTCAAAGGCCTGTTATCACTAGTCCATTACAGCCTCAGTCTCTCAGTTGAGGATTTCTGTGACCACCAGCCCGTCTCCTGCCTCATGTACACATTTGCTGATTTCCACTTAATCCATACAACTTACAACTCTCTGTTTAGGGATCACTCACAATTTGGAGATCTGACATCTTGTCTTTTTTTCTTGCTCCCTCCCTCCCTCCCTCCCTCCCTCCCTCTCTCTCCCCCCTCCCTTCCTTCCTTCCTGTCTTCCTTCCTTCCTAATAGTTCCTCTACAAACATTTGAAAACTGATCTACAACAATAATCTAATTCATTATGAAGCTATGAACAGCATTAACCTTCTAAATAGAAAAATATTTGCAAAGAGAACTTTTACATGCAGGAAATAAATACATGCTATTTACTTAGAGCTTTGAAGGCTCTTGGTCTTTTTTCCTTCTTTCCTTCCTTCCTTTCTTTCTTCCTTCCTTCTTTCCTTAACTACATTCTAATATTTTCTGGAATGTTCTGTCATATTGCCCTTGTCCATTGCTAAATATAAGCTTTTATTTTCATCTCCCCCTTATTTG
Source organism: Thryonomys swinderianus (assembly GCA_004025085.1). Taxonomy (NCBI): domain Eukaryota; kingdom Metazoa; phylum Chordata; class Mammalia; order Rodentia; family Thryonomyidae; genus Thryonomys; species Thryonomys swinderianus. Next base: position 2,877 of record PVIC010031559.1, on the reverse strand, counting down.
TTTCTTTCCTCCTAATACCAAAGAGTTAAATGTGGACTCCTTATTTTATTTCAAGAGAATTATTTATTCACATACAGTATTTTTTTAAAACTCGTGCAAAAATGGCCTTCATCAATTAGGCCATCTGTCCCTTATTTAGCAATTATTAATTTAAAATATTTCAAGAAAAGTGGAAAGGTTTGTCTTTTAATAGGTAAAATACATATCTTTAAAGATCTCTAGAAGGATGCTGTAAATGAATTTTTTAATGAGGCCAGAAAGTTACATTATACAATGTAAGGTGTTTAGTTCCTCATGTTCAGATACAATGTGATTCCTCTCTTTAGGACTCAGAAGACAGGAGAATTCTGTCTCTAATTCTGAGAGAGCAGAGACCTGATTGAGAATCTGGAGCATCCACTGCCGTATATTAGGCAATTGACTCATGTTCTTCAGTTTCTCATGTGGAAAGGGGAGATGATATTAGTGGACTTCAAATAAATGTATGCATAAATACAAAAGTTATGAAAAACACTTGAAAGGTACTGAACACGCAACTAAATTTATCCCCTGCATTTACCTTTCTCTGTTTCTGGATCTTTCCGTCCACTATGGAAGGAAATCAAACCTGCTCAGTCTCTTTGCTGCACTGCTGAAGTGTTTTAAAAAGGGGTTGACGTGGTCTTATCAATCTGGCTACAAAAGTTTATCTACCTTTATTAATAGTATTTATCTTACCTATTTTCTGCAGAAAATAAGGACATTTTAATTTTTAAGACAATAAAGGAATTCACTTGATTCATCAAAACAGTACATCAGCCAGACTGTGTCTACATAGAAGAATGGAGCTTGGGGCCATTTTGATTGATAATTGAAAGTTAGGTAAATAACAATCCATGAAGGATAACAGTCTAATAGATATTTATAATATTCCAAGTATTGGCTGAGGTTAACTATCAATTCATTATGAGTTGATGACTTTTACATTTGTTTTCATTTATTTAACGATGTTTCCAATAATAGGTGCTCTTTAATAGGCAGTGTTATAATTTTTACATATTTAATTAAAACATACAATACTTTTCTTTCTCCATGCTCTTGTCTTCTATTACCTTAAATTAGGCTGAACGAATTGATACAAGTAAAAAGTACAGTTTCTCTTTAGCTCACTGTTATGAGATCATTCAATATCTTATTTTCTGAAGCTAAGTTGGGTTACACAGGTTGAAAACTCTAAGCTTCCTTGAGCAGTGCGTTTTCACTTAACTAACTTTCTCAAATAACTCATTGTACCAGCCTTAACATTTAACTACAATGCTGTGCAGCATTTTCCATCACTGGATTGAAATAGATTAACTTTTATATTTAAGTCTGGAACAAAACTTCATGTTTTATCTTGCTCTAAATATTTCCTACACCTGATTTCCTCAATAAATGTGAATGTTTCACTGATAAAGTTCTCAATAGATTAGTTACTAAAAACATCAACCTCTTCCTCTGCCCTTTTGGTTGAAACTGCTACCAGATCCTGTCAATTACCATTTTATTTTTAATTCACATTTCTAATTGAAGTAATACATGCATGTGCCTAAAAATCAAACGGTTATAGAAGAATTTGTGAAAAAACATAAAAGCCTTTGGCCTGAATCCCAGGTTTGCCCACCACCCTCTCCTTTCGTTCATAGCCCAAACAAGATCTTTTGCTATCATTCATTTTTATTTGATTTTATTAGTAATATATTGTGGATACTTTCTTTCTGGGTAGTTAGTATACATACCTGGCAGGTCTTATTTCTTCTTATGTTCCCTTCACCTGCGCCTCTATCATACAGTCCCCATTTCACATGACAGAGAGCTATCTCCCTCTTTACTACTGTGTGCCTTTTATTTTATGCTTCATTTATATTTGTTTCTCAGAGAAGCCATTTCATTTTTAAGTTTTTGTGTCTGATATATTTTACTTACAATGACAGATTCAAAGTGATCCATTTTTGAACAAATAATTCAAGTTCCTTCTTTTTTTTTTTTTTTTTTTTTTTTTTTTTTTTTTGCAGTACCGGGGATTGAACTCAGGCCCTTGTGCATCCAAGGTTGGTGCAGTACCACTTGAGCTAAATCCCCAGCCCAAGTTCCTTCTTTTTTATGGCAAAGTTGTTCTCCATTGTATGTTAATACCACATTTTCTTTGTCCATTCATCTGCACATGGACTTCTAGGTTGCTTCTGTGACTTAGCTATTGTGAGTTGTGCTGTTATAAACACAGAAATGCTTCAACACTGCAATATAATGTCTTTATCTCTTTGGGGAAGATGCCTATGGGCAATAGCTACACTAAGTGGAATTTCTATTTGAAGTTTTTAAAGGAATCTCCATATTGATTTCCATGGTGATGTATTAGTTTGCATTTCCATCAACAATGTAGAAAGATTCCTTTTCCCCCACAGCCTCACCAGCATTTGTCATTATTTGATTTCTTGATGATTGCCATTCTTTATGGAGTGAGATAAAATCTCAATGTTGTTTTAATTTGCATTTCTCTCATGACCAGTTATGTTGAACATTTTTCATGGTTTATATGCCATTTGTTTTCTTCTTCTAAGAAATGTCTATTAAATTCACTTGTTCATTTTTTTAGGTCTTTTATTTAGAGGGCTCTACTTTCTTCTTTGTATATTCTGATATTAATCCACTGCTCAATGTAGAACAGTAAAATTTTTCCCTTTTCTCTAGGTTGCCTCTCTATTCTGTTGATCATTTACTTTGCTGTGCAAAAGTTTTAAATTTTGATATCTCCAGTTTATTGACTCCTTATGTTATATCTTATGTAATTGGAAATCTGTTTAGTAAGTCCTTGTCTATACTTATGACTTCAAGATTTTTTTTTTTTTTTTTTTTTTT
>PVIC010031558.1:0-21414 GCA_004025085.1 Thryonomys swinderianus | reverse complement strand
AAAAAAATCTTATGTAACATTAACTAGAGCTTTTTTCAACTACCTGTTTGTTACAATTGTATATTTCATTTTTATCATATTGTGTATGCAGAAACATACATGCCATTAACAAGTGTTTAAATTACATTTTATTAACTTCATCTTTGATTTTTCTTTAATCATCTTTGATTTTTCTTTAATACACCATTTCACTCATTTTAAAACACCAACTGTGTTCACATCATATTATTTTAGCTATCATTAAAGTGTTTTACCCTGGAATTTCTATACCTGGTGGCTTCTTTCAATATGTCTAAGTGGGGCTCATAGGTAATAATGTAGCTGCTGTGGTCTGAACGTGTTTGAATTTATTTCCTGTGACTTATGTCTACCGTACTTAATTGCCCACAATTCAGTTAATCACTTTAAGGAGTATTTGAGAACAGATATAAAAATTAATCTTTGTTTCTGCCCAAGAGTTCTGCTGACACATTCTGGTAAGGTGAAAAATAATGCATTAAAAAGTGGTGGTCCGTTACAGTACGTCACTACCAGAGAGAACAACCTCATGTGTGAAGTGTGAACAAGGGGAACTGAGTCCGTGAATGAGAAGACGTTTTAGAAATGAGTTTTCCAAGTTATTTAATGCATACTTTCTAATATGCATATATGTGTGTGATGAAGTATAAAATATTCAACAAGGATTAAAATCATTAAAATCTATATTTAAATCTATAAAACCTTTTAGTAGTTATAAAATTCAAAATTTTTAAAAAGTGCATTGTTAGTAGATATTGTTTTTCTTTGTTTTTCCCTGATGGCTCAAAAAAAAAAAAAAACAGTGCAACTTAATGTTTGAGGTCCTCTTAGATTCCGTGGAAGTCTGTATGATTTTATGGGACCTGTCAATGTATAAATGGCTAGCCTTGACATTTCCTTTTATGTTAAAATTGTACTCCAGGGGCCAGAGGGTTAGCTCAGTGGTTCCAGCGCCTGCCTTGCAAGTGAAAGGTCCTGAGTTCAATCCCCGGTGACCACATACAATGCTGGGCGTGGAGACTCACGCCCATCGGCAATCAATACCACATACCACAGTGCCAGGCGTGGTGGCTCACACCTATAATCCTAGCACTTGGGAGGCAGAGACAGGAGGATTGCTGAGTTCCAGGCTTGCCTGGGCTACATAATGAGCTGAGAGCCAGCCTGAACTACAAAGCGAGACCCTGTCTCAAAAAAAAAAAAAAAAAAATTGTACTCCAACTGAATCTAGGGACAGTGCTTTAAGGAACAAAATATTACAAAGGTAAGATGTCTCACTCTAAATTTAGCCTATGGAAAAACTTCTTTTATGCCGAGGCTGTACCATAAAAATCTATTAAGTGTGGTTAGATCACATTTGAGAATTTCTGTGTGGATATTATTTTGAACATTTTAAGATTAATTTACTGATATACCCATACACTTCCATGAGGATATACTTGCTATGGCTTGTACCTAGATATATCCCCAAAGCCTTATGTGGTCATAGGTGGGGAGTTTTGAAGGTGGCTAGGTGAGGGTGTGTGAATGTGGATCTGTGATAATGGAGTGAGGGTTGAAGTGCTAGGATTAAAGGTGTCTCATGTTGGATACGGGTGGCGCCAATCGATAGGTCTGTAGGTTGGATGGAATACAAAGGGACAGAAAGAAAGTAGACTTGCTCCTGCTTGCTGCTGCTGCCATTTGCCTGCTGTGCCATGAACTGTTTCTCCTGCGATGCCCCTCTACTATGCCACCCTATGTTGGAGCCAACTGATTAGGGACTGAAACCACTACAAACTGTAAAGTGAAACAATCCTTTCCAATTTTAACTTGTAATTGTCAGTTACTTTGTCTCAGCAATGAAAAAATAACCAAGACAATACTTTTGTTGTTTAAATGCAATTTTTGAAATTAAACAATAGTGCCTAATACTAGTCAGTATTTAGAAAAATCTTTCAAAAAGACATTGGTAATAACAGTCTTATTTTTTTTAAAAAAAGATATATGATTTAAATAAACAATAGTAGTGTTAGAGTTGCTGAAATGATAAGTGCTTGTAACATACCTTGATGATTTCAATCCCTTTATCTTCTCCTCCCATGTAACCCCTATCAGGAGTTTGCTTTATTGGTTGTTAATATCTATTCTTTATTTATTCATTTTAGGATTGTCATATAAGAAAAACTACACAATATTCACTTTGATAACACCTATATAAAAAGGTATAACTTTAAAATAATATAAAATTTTGTTTTTATGTTTTGTTATTGTTTTGTTTCTTTGTTTTGAGGTACTGGGGATCAAATTCAGGGGCTTGTGTTTCCAAGGTAGGTACAGTACCACTTGAGCGAAATCCCTGACCCCAAAATTTTGTTTTTATAATAGTAGATAAAACATAAAAGAGACATTTCTACAAAAGCAGCAGGGCTTGGGAGTTGTTGGAGGAAAAATGTACAAGATACATGATAAAATAGAGTTCACCCCTAACAGGGTTAGCTTTTTGAAAAGATAAATGAGAAGACAAATTATATAGTATATAAAATATATATGCATAAAGTGATCATCTTCATAAAAAACACACAGTAAAATTCAAATAGCTCTTGTGAGAAAGGAAGTTCATTGGTTTTGTTTAATTATTAAATTCAGGTGTGGACAATACATAGCACTCTATCCCTTTTCCTTTTCTCAAAATTATTTAAATGATTTAGTTTAACTCAACTGGAATTGAATCAATATAGAATTTCTTAAACTCCTAATAAAAGCCAGTGATGAACACCAAACAAAAAATAATGAATAAAACACAACTATAATCCTTAATGCATTATGGTCTAGAAGAGGAGATAATAAATGTCACTGTAAAAACTGTGATGATATCATGACAAATATTCGACTCAAATAGGACTAAAAGATATTCCTCAATTACTAGGACAATGATTTTTTTTCTTGGTATTACTTATATTATGCATTCCATTTTATATGTGGTGACTTAGTAGCAAATGAATTAGCTGCTTGTTATATTCTATAAATTGTCTAAATTACATGAATTTTAAAATTGTAACTGAGAATATGAATCATAACTTTTATATATGGAAAATAACTATATCTGTACTTTGGCATAACTACATGAAGGCTTCCTCCTTCATTATTATGATTAATCATGAGTAGCTACTAAAACTTTAGAAATGAGGGGTTTTTTTTGAGAAGGTGATTTTTATAAACTTTATAGGATTATTACACTACAATGAGAGTTTTAATTAGAACAAACATTTTATAGTTAAATGATGACTTACAATAATGTTTTGGCATATATTATCTATAATCTTTTCTTAGAAAAAACTAGTATCAGAGATCTATTTGAGAATAAAGTTTGTTGCCTATTATGTTAAGTGCTTATATTTTATCATAAAATATTTGTTCATAGTACTAGGCAATAAACCTTGGAATTATGATATATAATAAAAGATAACTTTCAAACAATGTCTAAATACTAAATATTAGCTTGAGAAGATATTTAACATTAAATGAAAAGCAGGCCACCATTCAACACTTCAATCCACTGGGAGCTTGGTGGTTTGTGTTTCTTTCTGGTTATTTCTGAGAATAAGTATTTGCAAATTGCCCAGCAAAGCCTTCAGTTCATAGTCCTCCCATGTAAGCCTTCTGGTAGCTAGCATTACAGGTGGAAGATTTTACAGCCAGTTGGATTACAAAGCCTACAACTTTGATATATTACTGAGGAAGATGAAAACAAAAGAAAATAATAAATTCCTGTGTCATTTTTGCTCAGCATGCACCAGCCTCAGGTGTCTCTTTTTGATGCTCTATAGGCATAAATTATACTCTGGCCTTATTTATTTATACAATTTAATCATTTTTGGAAGGTTTAACTCAGCATATTTTTGAAGCAACTGTGATCATGAGTTATGTCAATAATGGAAAACCTCTCTCTGAAGAGCAGTATCGACTCCACTTCTAAACAGAACAGACGTTAGTACTTGTCAAAGTCTGACCGATCCACTTGGTGAGAACATCAAAAATTCTTAGTTTTATAAACACTCACAAAAATATCATACTGTATCTAAATCAGACTGATGTAGCCACTAATTCTTGGGACCCTCCATTTCAATCTATCTCAGAATTTCAGTGCTAGGAAGAGCTACTTCCATGGCACTGTAAAGGATGCCCCTTTAGAATGCTGTGGGGACCACAGGACTGCAGCAAACCATCTGAAAAGTGACCCACAATCTTTTAAAGTCAGAACCCTTCAGCCCTTAACAAAAGGAAGATTGCTCTGCCAGGGATGCTTTTGTGGGTTCTTATAAGTTTTGTGGAATACGTGCCTATTCTTAGAACTCCTGGTACACTTAAAGTTGATAATTCCAAAAAACTACAAATGTTCTATTTCTTTAATATGTCTTGTGCTTGTGATCTGTTCTATGCCCTTTGAACATAGGTGCCATAAAGAATTATTAGTTAGCAACATCTGTTGGCTACTACACTATACAGTGTTCTAGAATCATATGTTCATTATGGTATGTACCTAGCATTGCAGTCCTGTAACTGCCTAACTAAAATTATTGAAGAGTAGGGATATGGGTAAAAATGAGAATTAACTTTTGTCATATACTGGCACAAGTTCCCCAATGTTGAGCATGATTGGGAACGGTATATAAAATATACCAATAAAGAATTCAATTTAAAAAAAAAAGAGTTGACAAAACTTATATGCCAAGTGTTTTAATACATTCTTGAATGTTGCATGGATAAGTGGTACAACGTACATATAAGCCCATATGGCTGTGTGATTACAAAATTGTACTTTTGGCCATTGAACAGAAAACATAGAGTATAGCAGGACTCAAGCTGCTCTTCACAGAAAGGCCTGCCTACAAGTCTGGCTTTTGGCTGGTATCGCGGAATGTGGATTTCAGGAGTGTTCTTACCATATCCTAACTTGTCAGAGTGGCCCACTGTGCCTGCACTGTGTGTACGATGCATTCCATGGTGAAGAGTATATAATGTGGTTGATGATTATGTCTTTTACACGTGCGATGCTCCCGTGAGTCTGAAATTTTGGCACGTGCTAGGCAGGAAATGCTTACGTGACACCCCCACCAGCGGAAGCCTTGAGCACTATATCTCTAATTAGCTTTGTATTGGACAGCTCTTCATGTATGTTATCACTACAGCTTGCTGGAGAAATCAAGCCCATTTATTGTGACTCCATTGAGAGAGGACTCTGAAAAGGACTCTGAATCTACCCTGGACTTTCTCTTTGCTTTTGAGTCCCTTCTTTGTAATAAATCACACCTTGAGAAAGACCTAGCCTTAGAGGTTAGCTGTGTCGTATAAATCTTTTCAGCAAGGTGTTGGGGTTGAAAGTTGTCTTAGGGATTATGAACACAACTACTATATTATCTGTCTTCTATAGTTAAATTGAGAGTTCTGCATATACTGATAGATTATTTTTGTCACGTACATTAAAAATGACCTACATATCTATGAAAGGATCTAATTTATATATCATTATTCTATTTTATAAACATGAACACAAAGCACTCATTTTTATCTCTTCTGTAAACTGCTAGAACACATAGTAAGTTTCTATGAGGAAAATATCGAGTGCAATATAATGAACATATAATAAAATATATTTGATTGACCTAAAACCAAGGATTGAAATTGACTATCAATTGGAACTATATAAAACTTTTATGCAAGGCATAAACACTAGCAGAAGGAACGATAGCATGCTATTACTTATTTGCTTTTTTTCAAATTTGTACATGGTATATTACTGAATCAAATGACAAAAAGCACTAGTGCACTAGTTTAGAAGGTTGTTTGCAATTATAAAAATAGATGTTTTTACTGTCAAGTAGTTTTTTATGTTTGAGAGATTTTTCAAGGAGATATTTTGAATTAGGAAACTGTTCTCATTTTAATTCGGATAGAAGATAAGACTCTCTTTACTGTTTGTCAGAGTTTTACCCTCTGCTTGATCTGGAACAGAAAAGATACTTAGTTTCCTTCTCCATGTAACCTTTGTTTTAGTCAGTAATAACCTGATGGGTTATGATGCAGTATGCTACTGGATTTACTTTTTACAAAGAAAATGAAACATTACACTGGTAAGTTATCTTCAGCTAGGACATTTCTCAATGGTAACCGTCCCAGTTGGATCATTCAGTTTTACAGGAGCTATTTATGCCAGCTGAAGATACCCATAGGTATTGACTTGGCATTCAAGTAGTATGTCAAGTGGGTAAGATGGTATGGACAGCTGTAGAAATCAAGAAAGAGGATGTACCTGGTATCCACCAGGGGCAGAAACACCTAGACGCTGAGATGGTCCCAAAGTATCCTTGCAGGCAGTTATTGTATGTTTCCTTTGTCCACATGAATTTTACCTCTATGTTCATACACTACTAATTTTTTAATCATTAAAGCTGCTTAAAAGGGGTAATGATATGACCTCTGTGCAGTGTTATTTTTTCAGGAAGGAATCATTAAATCTCTTTTTGTGCGCTTACTTTTAAAGCTACTGCATTTAACATTACACAGATTAATAAATGACATGAAGTCCTCTTTTGATTAATATTATGAAAAAAAATGATTGTGCTGCAAAAAGTTGCCAATCCAAGAGTCACACCCTTCAGTCTTCACGGATTCAAAATGGAATCCTGATTTTATTTTAGTTTTTGTCTCTTTTGAGAAGGAACTCACTATACTGCTCAGGGTAGACTTGAATTCACTATGTACCCTACTGGCTTCAGACTCAGGGCTACCCTCTTGCCTCAGCCTCCTGAGGATGAGGTTACAGGTACTCACACTACCCCCTGCTCTGATTTCATTCTCCATGTACCCTGCTCTTCTGGAGTCATGGGCTGGTGATGGAAATGGCACATAAATGTTATGAGATAGTCATGACGGCCCGGTATCGTTTGTGGACATTGGGTTGAATATGGGCATTTGGAGTCAAGGTGCACAGATCTCCTGGGAGATTCTGAGAAAAGATTTCCTCCATTTTAAAATGAAATAAAGTGTCACTGAATATTTTCATAAGTGTGTGGTGCCAGGAGATGTCACAGACATCTTTGGGCCATGAAATGAGTTAGCTTGAAGCTGAGGCAGACATTTATACAACTGATTAGGTGAAAAAGTCAGGGAAGCTGAGTGCCACCTTATTTATAGACATACTGTAAGAAGATGTCATAAAACTGTCTTATTAGTTTACTCAGTGACCCTGGGTTATTCTATATTTATGACCTAAAATACTTCATTCTAATAACAATTTACAGCTCCTAATGATTTCATAAAATCTGTTTACATTCATACTCAAAAGTAGTTAACATCTATAATGTACTTTTTTCCTCTAAATCTTTTCTTTTTCTTTTTTTATATTCTTTGAGACAGGATCTCACTTTGGAATTTTCTCACTACATAACCCAGACAAGCCTCAAACTCAGCAATCCTCCTGCCTCTGCCTCCCGAGTGCTGGGATTACAGGCATGAGCCACCATGCCCCACCCCTCTAAATTTTGAAAGGTTACTTGCTTCAAAAAATTATCTGAGTTTATTTTCCAAATTTCTTAAATTAAATGATTAACTGTTTACTCACTGTAGAACGTTCTAAATATGGATACATCATTTGAATGTATCTAAAATCTGTATTCTATTAACTAATCCAGGAAATGCAATTAGTAAATTGAAGATTCATATATTTTAGGTAGCTGATGAACAATAGGATCAGTTAAAGAGCATGCTGAAATGTTTGGTTTCATGGGAATTTATCCTTCATAACTCTTACTGTACTAAATACTGTATGAAATGTTATATTATTTCCTTTATGCTTAAAAATTAATTGTATGACACTTCTATATTATATTCTATGAACTCATCTGTCTAGTAATCTACTCTTCTAGCTGCTATATCTTTACTCCTATCTCTCTTCTGACAATATTAATACTCCACATTAAAGTCTATTTACTTGCAAATTTGTATTACAAGTAATCGAGCTCTTGGAGGGCATGGGATTAATGTTACTGCGTCTTTTATTTAGGGATAGAAAAAGTCATTCATTTCACACAGTAGATGCTAAACACTATTTCACTTAATTTTTTTCTGAGATTTAACATTATCATATGACACCACCATCATTTAATCACCAACACATATTATAGTACCCAGAGTTTTATAGGGGGGATTAAATCTGCTGAAACTTTCTCTTCTTGTCTGAACTATGTATAAAACAAAACAAAATATCATAGATAGAGTAAGGTACATTTCATTTTATAAATATATATGGGATCTCCATTTACCTTAAATTTTCCATTTAAAAACTTGTTTCTACATGGAGACTAGTTTGGAGCAGACAGAATTCCTAAACAAAGCTGTGACGTCTGATTCTCCCAACTGCTTCCCCCCGATGTAGTATAGTACTTGAGTCTGCATCTAATGAACATATTTTGCATGTGTGTTTGTGAGTGAGTAGGGTGTTTTGAACATAGGGGGGAAATTACTAAGAGAATGTACTTTATAGAATATCTTGTGTTCCTTCTACATAAATTAGAGTGTGTTTATGACAGACAACAAAGTGAAAAACAGTACTGTTTACTTATATTCCAAGGATAACCACTTTTTAGAGAAATAATAGCATGTTCAATTAGTCTTCCTTTGGTTAATATTCTCAGGTACTGAATGGGCAGATATTTTCTCCTTTCTCCTCTTTTAAGATTTTAAAAAAATCAAACACTGTATACATTTAGATTATATAAGGCAAAACTTTTTACATCTGTATGTAGCAAACTGATTACTTGCAATAGTATAATTTGAGACAGCTGTCACCTCGCATAGTTACCATTTCTGTGTGGTAAGAACCCCTGAGGACTCGTGTCTTAGTACACAAGGTGTACAGTGCAGGGCTGTTAACCCAGTGACTCACTGTCCTGTCTGCTGCTGTCCAGTTTATTTGTCTTACACAACTGCACCTTCTGACCCATAACTATTTCCCCATCACCTTCTCTTCTATCAACAACTATCAAGCTATTCTTCGCTCCCCTCAATCTGACGTTCCTAGATTCTGATAATGAGATCATTTTTCCTGTGTGGCTTATTTGTCTGTGTGTCATGTCCTTCAGGTTCCTCTATGCTGTGGCAAATGGCAGGGATTCCTTTTTTTCTAAATGTGCTAAAATATGCTGCAATTTCCTCATCCGTTTTGTGCATTCATGGATGCTTAGGTTGTCTGTCTTTTATTTCCTCTTGCAGGTAAACATGAATTCCCTACAGAAGCATGATTTTTACTGTGTAGAAATGTGGTCAGAAAGCAAGACTCTCCTGACCTGGAAGGAAATCCTGGCTGGCTAGAAATCAACCAATCTCATGGCCAGTGACAATGATTCCTCACTGGTCCTATGGGGAAGCTCTAGCCAGGGAGCCATGGGTGGAAGCCAGCTAACAATTTCTAAGAAAACAGTCTCTGTTTCTTAAAAAGAGAGAGAGAGAGAGAGAGAGAGAGAGAGAGAGACAGAGACAGAGACAGAGACAGAGAGACAGACAGAGACACAGAGAGAGAGACAGAAAGAGAGAAAGACAGAGACAGAGAGAGAGACAGAGAGAGAGAGAGAGAGAGAGAGAGAGAGAGAGAGAGAGTCTTAGTTACTTTTCTCATTGTTGAGACAAAATATCCAACACCTTAAAGTTAAAGGGGAGAGGTTTAATCTGGGTCCCAGTTTGCACAAGTTTCAATCCATAATCAGCTGGTTCCAAGGCAGGAGTGGGCTCAGGGAGGGGCGTCGGCAGGCAGGAGAGGCAGCAGAAGACAGGCAGGAGCCACAGAGCCGGCAGCCCTGTGTGTCCCTCCCACTCCCTGTGGGCGGGGAGCACTCACCCTGAGTGGGTTACCCTCTGTCCCAGGACTAACTCCGACATCACAGCCTTAACCCCAGAGTCGCTCACCCCCGAGCCAGCCACCTCCAAAGAGCCCCCTGTGACCACATGAGGCTTGGGTGAGATGCTGAGCTACAACCCCCACCAGACGCCCAGGGAAGTCACAGATGGCTTCTTGTGTGCCACTGCCAGCGTGCACTACAGGAGCCGCTTCGTGACCCCGAAGGGAGCTGACGAAGGAAAAGCTGAGGAAGAGAAGCCAGCCCCTCAGGAGCTGCACACTGAAAGCGGCCCTGGGGCTCGGACCAAGCTCTTCTATCTTACTCTTATCTGTAAACTTATCATACAAAGTAAGGTGCTTACTCAGTGGTTTAAATTGAAAGTTAACTTATGATGAAATGCTATTGTTTTTTCCTTAAATATTGTGGTACAATGGATAATAGGTTCAGAGCTATTAAGAAACATTTAGAATTATGAGTTGAGGGGCCAGAGATTTAGCTCAGTGGCTCCAGCACCTGCCTCACAAGCGCAAGGTCCTGAGTTTGATCCTGGTAACCACATACAATGCTGGGCGTGGAGACTTACGCCCACCAACAATCAATACCGCATACCACAATGCCGGACGTGGTGGCTCACGCCTGTAATCCCAGCACTCAGGGGTCAGAGGCAGGAGGACTGCTGAGTTTGAGGCTTGCCTGGGCTACATAGTGAGCTCAGGGCCAGCCTGAACTACAGAGCGAGACCCTGTCTCAAAAAAAAAAAAATTATGAGATGAATATGTCCTAATCTATGTAACACTGACATTAAACAAAGGTACAATGTTATAAAATTATAAGGCATTAATATGTCTTTTGTCATGACCTAGTTATCTCCTACGAAAAAGAAACAGTATAATATTTTTATCCCAGAGTGGTGGATAAAGAAATTATCATTATAGTTTTAGCTACCTGGGAGGCTGAGGCAGGAGGAATCCACATTTGAAGTCAACTGGGAACATAAGGAGAGCCTGTTTCACATTCTAAAAAGTAATAACAAGAGCTGGGGATGTAGCTCAGCACACCCTGGGTTCAACCATACATGGATTAGAAACAACACCAGACGGCCTCACATAAAATGGCTTTACATTATCATCTGCAGATGCAAACATGAAATTTACAGATTCAGTGCAAAAGATGAAAATGTTGGCTGTGACAGAAAACTATAGTCTACTTGTCATATATTACATAGTACAAAATTCAGATATTTATGGTCAAACCTCAGGCTAATTTAGTGACCTGGATTGAAATTTTTTTTTTTTTGGATTGATCATTTATTTTTATACTTCAACTTTCACTTCTGATGGTTCATAGACAACTTCACAGGATCTTTAGAGGATTAAATGAGGTGATGCACAGGAAAGAGCTTTGTAAAAACTAAGTTCCACTTCCTCTTTCCTCACCCAAATCACGGGTGCTTGTCTGCGTCCCTGTTACACAACTTCCTTCACAGCACCTGCTCTGAGCCGAGCGATAAGGCTGCGCTCGCCGTTGCTGTGAGCCTGTGCGGTGTTCTCCGCGTACCATCTGCCGCAGACGGAGCCGGCGCCCGCGCCCTCTCGCTCACGGTGTCTCCTAATCTTTTCTCTCATTCGATCTCGCTCCTCCATGGAGCCACCAGCAGGGGTGAGAGCACGAGATCCAGACATGTGCTGGAGATCAGGAAACAGAATGGGATCATCTGGTGTTCAACAATTAGAAAAAAGCAGTTAGAAAACACTCAATTAGAAAAGTTCTTCTAGAATGTATGATAGAGATTGAGGAATAGGAAATATTCAAAGGGAATGTGGTAGGGGAAAGTAATGAGGGGAAAGAATAAATATGATTTGGAAAGAAGAAGAAAGCATATTTATATGGGGGTGGGGGTTGTGGGGTGGGTAGGGATATGGGTAAAAATGAGAATTAACTTGTGTCATATACTGGTACAGATTTCCCAATGTTGAGTGTGATTGTGAGCTGTATATAAAATGTACCAATAAATAATTCAATTTTTAAAAAGTTCTTATAATTTTATAATTATAAAAAGCTATAAATATGCTGCATTATTTTGCTCTATACATTTTAATGTGTAAAATGTAAAAATCCATTGTCACATGCCCACATTTACTCTGACCACTGTATCTTCATATAATCTAATAATTTTCTAATTTTCCTAGTTTTTAAAATTTAAACAGCGATACATCTATGGCTCTAATGTCATCATACATGTGTTAAATACATGTTTGTATGTGTGTACGTGTGTACATGTGCAGGTATAAAAATGTGTTTCTTAGCAGTGACTTGTCATTTTTTTTTTTTTTTTTTTTTTTTTGCTTTTTGGAGACAGGGTCTCGCTTTGTAGTTCAGGCTGGCCCTGAGCTCACTATGGTGCCCAGGCAAGCCGCCGCCAACTCAGCAATCCTCCTGTCCCTGCCTCCCGAGTGCTGGGATTACAGGTGTGAGCCACCACACCCGGCATTGTGGTATGCGGCGTTGATTGCTGGTGGGCGTGAGTCTCCACGCCCAGCATTGTATGTGGTTTCCGGGGATTGAACTCAGGACCTTGCGCTTGCGAGGCAGGCGCCGGAACCACTGAGCTAACCCTCCGGCCCTGACTTGTCATTTATTTTAAACAAAATGCTCAACATTGCCTTCTGACTTTGGGAGAAAAATTAGATCACAAAGACCACCTCATCCATAAAATTCCTCAATATTTTGCTGACTACTTAATATTCTTTGGAGTAAAAATACAGTAACTGTCTGTTAAGTTTAGATGTAAATGGAATAGCCCCAGAGAATGTTAATATGAGTGGACCTAATGGGTGCTATTAAGGATTCCCTGGAATGAAGACAATTAGTGGTAATAATACACTAATTTGCAGCCTCTTTGGTTTGGTTCTATGTTAAGCAGCAAATTAGCTCCTGATTTCACTTCTGAACTTTATTTTTTAACTTCAATGCAGCACAAGTAGATCTTAACAAAAATCTTGAAAAGCATTCCTACTTGTATGAAAAAAGTCTAAAAATTTCATAACAAAGTTAATTGAGAATAATTATAGTGAATACTGTATCATACTCTTAAAAGGATGGCTAAATTTTACCCCGTAGGCTTTTTCATGTAGGTGCCCAATGCAAAATTCAGACTGGAGCTGTTTTCTTCTTGTGGGACGCGACAAACACTTTCTGGCATTCTCAGTTGTGCAGCTGTCCGGACAGCTCTTGAGTGGTCTGCTTTTCCTCATACGACATTTCCGAAGACACTGACTAAGGTCTTTCAAAGCACTCCAGGAACAAAGGATTACATTGTGTACCTACGGCACAGAACTTCTGGAGATGTCCTGGCAACAGTCATCTGCTCTAAAAAATTAGCAGAGTTCACTTTTCACATTCCCTGTCATTTCTACTTTGTGTCCACAGTCTTTCACAGTCACCAGCCTTTGGCGTGTCCTTCCTCTAAGGCGACGGGCAGTGTGTGTGAGCAGTTTCCAGCTATTCTCAGTCAGCTGGACTCAAAACAGTGGCAGGTAGGAGGCTGAACTACCAGCAAAGGGTTGAAGCCTGTTTGAACCCAGACTATAGCTTCAAAACAAGGGCAAGGAGTTATCCTGTGTCAGAACTGCAAGCTGGAAAAACACGCTTCTAAAAGGTTCCAGTAGGAGTAAATGTGTAGGTTACTCTACTTTGATAAACTCACAGGGGCAAAGAAGAGGAAAGAGAATCCTAGCAAAGAAAAACCCTAGAGTAATTTCTGTTGAGATGCACCTGAGACAGACAGCGTGTGTTCTTTTTGACAGGTACCTCCCTGGTGACTTTGAAAAGTATAAGTAAACAGTGCAGACACGTCTCTTCAGATCTAGCAGACAAATCTGTTTTCAAAACAAAAGTCTCCCTCTTGCCCACTCACCTTGCTTTACAAATATTATAATAATGCATCTTGAATACATTCTTTGTTCTCTCATGAGTGGCAAGCTGGCCTACTTAGGATTTCTGTCAGTACCACCAGTTACTCAATAGAAATGGCTCAGTCACCTGATGTTAATATTTAATCTTTTAAAGTTTCGTAAGGAATCCTAACTCAGTAATTGAAATTCATGTTCTTCTGTCTTGTCAAGTGCTACCTATCTGCAAGTTGCTTGCAGAACATAGAAGACCTCAGGGAAACGCTACTCCACCATCCAGTGTGTGGATAAGCTTTCTTAGGTACTATCAATTCAGGATATGTTAAGAACACTGAAGATTAAATATTCTGTAAGTCTTAACACCCTCAATGGATTGAGACTCCTTAAATTCCTTACTCTGTTCAGATTTATAGTTGTATTTCAGTCATGCATGTACACATTTTTTAATAACTATTTTCATTAGCATGAGGTAAATTATCTTTGAAAAATCTTGCAGTACCATCACATACTTTATATATAAAACTATTTCTTACCAGAAAGATGTCATTCTTGTGTGAGCATGACATAGACTGCAAAGGTCCCTCCGAATCAAACCTGAAGCCACTCAAATCCAATATGATAAATGAACCAAGCCAGCTTAGTCCACGTCTACGGCCTGGAGATGATGTGCACAGGTATTTTACAAGTGTGATTATCTCTGTGAGAAGACACCAGCAGAACCCACAGACGGGTGCTCTTTGAAAATAAAATATAAACGCTATGAACAAGCAAATAACGAATTGAAATGCAAGAGGAGTGCTTAATATTTCTCCTGCAGAGACAAAGCACTACCAGTTTGTGCTGGTGAGGTCTTTGCACAGAGGGGCTGTTTGTGCAGCAGTGACCTGGAGGCCACAGTAGAGAAGCTGCGTTGGTGTGTTAGCTGGCAGGACAGAAACAGCCACAGCGAAAGTATCTGTAGTTATGCCTTTTCTACCAGGGCAAGAAACGTAGTTCAAAGCTGTAGGAATGCTATGACAAGGACAGACTACAGAGCAGACAGCCTCAAGATGGAGAGGCCAAGTCATCGTGACATTTAAAACACTGGGAAGCCTTCTTCAGCTTATTCAGTTCCCCAGAGGACAGGCCACTTTCTATCCCCGCAGAAGCAATTACAGAACATCAACACTGTGTTAGCAGTCGAATGCCTGAAAGGGCACAGTTCAAAATGATTTAATGATGCTACAAGAGGAAGGATGTTTGAGAGTGCATTGATTATTTTAAACAGTCCATTACTAAGCAAAAATCACATCTAAGAACTCCAATATACTGGCCTACAATTCCTCTTTCTCAACAACGCAGTCAGCCAAAGCACTGGCGTTTTAATCTAATGTTGGTGTCGATTTATAATGTATTACTGACTCTGAAAAAAATTGTATGATAAACATTAAGAAACTATTAAAAAAAACCCAGTGTAAATCACATGCAAAATTTATGTTTGAATATAATGCAAAGCCGTCAGGGCTACACTTTTTCATTTAGAGATACTTCCGTGTTTCTTGAAATAAGGCACAGTGAAATAGAAGATATATGAGAACTTTTACATAGAATTATGATACTCCTGACCTAATGCCTCTTTACTGTAGACTGTTTTCCTTTATTTTTTTTTCTTTTTAAAATGGGCATATTTCCCCATCTGCTGACAAGAAATAAAACCCACCACACGCAGAACTCCTATTCCCCATGAAATGATGTAAAGCAGCTAACTACTAATGGCTGTAATGTATCATAAACTGGAAATAAATTAGAGGCCATTAAGCTACAGACTCCCCATCATTTGTGCTACAAATGATGCCCAGACATCAAGCCTTACTGGAACCACCTTTTATCTCAGGAGTGCTATTGATATTCTTTAGCCAGAGCACATTAAAATGACCCAGTGAAATACAGTGACCTCAGAAAAGATGGGACATGTTATGCTTGTGATGAGAATATTACTGAGATTTCTTAGTAGCAAAATACATTTTCTTCTAGCATAAAAACTGTCTTTGAGGTTAAAGTTAAATATGTCTCAAATCAAAATGACTTCTTGGGAATCTAGTAGTGGTGCACTATTTATACCTTAGCCATTTGCACCTAAATCACAAAGCACAAAGGGAATGCTCAAATTATATTCATGAGCTATGAGATAATTTTACTTTCATTGTTGTGTCATGTTTCAAACTATTTTCAAGATGATTTAATTATATAGGAAATGTATTGGGTTTTCTTGTATGAAAAGGAAACTAGAAACTGAATTTTAAGTAACAAATAGTGCATAAATTTATGAATTTATAGAAGAATCAAAGATTTTATAAAATATTACAAACCTAAAGAATATATATATTTATATAAAAGAATATATATATATATATATATATATATATATTTTTTTTTTTTTGGTGGTGGTACTAGAGATCGAACTCAGATCCTCATGTGTCCAAGGTTAGCGTGGTACTACTTGAGCTAAATCCCTGGCCCAAGAATAAATTTTTCAATGTTACTTTCATCATGTAAACATTTTAATATAATATCCCCATACTATCTAGTTATATTAAAAAAATCGAGAAGGCCAACGATTTCCATCATCAAAGTTCCCAAAGTGCACTGTCATCTATGATCAAGGTGCCACTGGAATGTTCGCTCTTCCCCCAGAGCGTTTCGGGCTCTCCTGTGTTGGCAACACCATTTTTGTCTTCCTTACACCACGGAGAATGAAGAGCCTCTTCTTTCAATAACATGTCCCTTCAAAGACATTTTAAAAGTGACTTCTTAGATTAGCGCTTACAGAAATTAACCCTTTTCCTAACACTCTTCTGCAAAACTGCTTCCAGCCAGGAGGGGCAAAGAACTGAGAGGTGAGGACGAGGCGGAGAGTCTAATGGGGCGTGGCCCAAGCACGAAGTTGACATAATGGGATGAGTGAATGATGAATTACTGAGGGAAAGGAGACAACACGGCACATCGGCTCGTGTTCTAGGGGCTTCCTTAGACAGCAGCAGAAAAACAGTTACCTCGGGCAGTGGAGAAAGGGAAGTGGTCCAGGAAAGTCTGAAAAGTAACTGAAAGGTAAAAGTGTGAAGGTAAAACAATTACACTAAAAGTCACAGGCCAGCTATAGTCACAAGTACTTTTCCTGTATATAAAGCACCCTCCTAAACTTTTTTTTTAATAACAAATTGAGTTCATTGGTACATTTTAAGAATGCATTGTGATCGCATTTCTCATTGGCAATTTGTACCTGTATATATCTCTAGAACTCACAGAGATCCAGGAAACTATATTTGCTGACATAGGACTACAAATAATTTTAAGTATACTACATGAGGACTTTCTACAAATATTGAAGTGTATTTGCATAAGCCTTTTTCAGTGTAATAAAATGACCTTTATACTTCTGTATATTCCAGCCGACCCCTCATGACTTCTGCTTTAGTGATGCAAACAGCACTCAAAAAAATCTTTCTTTCACACTTTTACAAAACAGACTTTCACATCTCTTCAGAACTTGCCTGTAATCACATAACTCCTAGTGGTGGAGGTGTGATTTGACTGTCTTTTCCATCTGGGGAAGTATTTCATTAAAAAACGCTATAATGGCATAAACTGATAGTTGTCTGTATCTTAGAAAAGCACTCAGTCATCCCCAGAGTACTTTCCTTCTTATATGGATCAAGTGAGCCCTGTGCAAGAGCCGGGCATGGTAGAGACATGTTGCACAGGACCAGGTAAAGTCAGGAGTTAGGGGGTTTCCACAAGAGTTACCTGGCGATCATGTAATAGAAGAAAGGTTAGAATTCTGTCCTTTTAATTTAAATAGAAAGTTTTTAGATAGCCAGAAAACATAAAATGTTTTAAAAAGAGTTAATGAGACTTTATGTGTGACTCTTCCTATCAAAGCAATGACCAGCCTGTAATCTTTTATCTGTTTTAACCTTTCTGGACTCTGCTTGTACCATCTAGAGAATGATGATCACAGTCTTCCCTGAATTCATAAATTATTTAAAATTCAAATGAATTAATATTTGTTAAAGGACATGATAAAGTTTAAAATGATACACAAAAGTATAATGCCACTCTTTTCTGCCAAATGATTTTTCTGAGTCTCAAAGGTAGTACCTTATTGATCATCTTTTAAACATACATAAGAATAAAATGTAAAATGTATTTGAGATTAAATAGTTTACATTCAGTTTAATTTGTAGTGTGTCGTAAACTATTTATTTCACAAAAGGAAATACACCAGGCCACAAAAATTCATGAAATGACATACCGTATTTTCTTTACATTTAATTTTCACAGTTATTTACTTCATGGAATGGCAACTTCTCTCCTAGATTTCTAATAGCTTAAGGAGTATTTCCTAGACCTTGGGCTGTGTGTGGAGGCTGGATGGAGAGACATTGTTACAGATAAACAGACACTGAGAGCCTAAAATGTTGAAATTTTTCACAAAGTCGAATTTAAATGAACTACAATGGTAGGAACCCATTTTGTTCTGAAAAGCAAGTATTTCAAGACAGAGTTGTTCAGTATACAAATTTTATTTGTAATCTAATGTTTCCAAAAATGAACTGGAATTGGACTTGGCTCAGCTGCTCAGGCAAATTGTCCCAGGTAAGAAGACACCCTATGTAGCCATCTTCCACTAGCTCATTCTTAGACTTATTCTAAGTCTATCCTCACATGGCTTCCTTTATTCATTAATAACACTGCTTTCTGCTTGACCAGTATTTTTACCAAGCTGAAACTACAAGACAGTAAGACTGATATCTACACATATGCTAGCACATGCCACATTTGCAATATACTTATATGCTAATGCACCGGATAGGGGAACTTTTAGAAACGACTAGAGTTCATCATTTTAAGAACTGTATTTACTGTAATTTCTAATTTTATGGAGTACACTCCTTTAAGTAAACAGAAGACTACCCCTGTGGGTAAGAACAGAAGACTAAGTGTTTTTGTCAGTAGATGGCACTGACAGCAGTACTCCCAAATCAGATCTAAAGGCTTTTGATTTTTTTTTTTTGTCTTTTGCATTGGGAATCCTAAAGAACTCCAACAATACAGAGAAATGTGGTAGCACTAACCAGTGTGATAGCTGCAAGGTAAGGCTTCAGTAATTCCTGGTAGGTCTTCAACTAAGGGTTAGAAGAACTTTTATCTTGAAATTTCAAGTCTAGTTTATCAGTGTGGTCATTATTGACCCCTGTGCAGGCACTGAACAATCTTTCTGCAGACATGAAAGGTTCCAGAACACCTGATAAAAACCAAATGAGATGCTCAGTAATTTTCTGTAAGTATGAAGAATAAACTCCTTCCAAGAGCTACTGTTAAATTCTCCACAGAAATAGATAAGTGGATAACTTTACCCGGGTGGCAAAATCAGCTAAATTATCAGCAAGCCTCAGAGTGTGACTTGAATGTTGTATTTGACATTTCCCCAAACTGCATTTTTCCATTCAGATGTTTGACGTGACAAGTAACTTAGTCTGAGCCACAAGTTAATAAAACTAATTTGTGCACATGCTGAGTGTATATGTCTCTGTTGTATAAACACTGTAATACAGAAAAAGCATGTGATTAGTGAAATATTTCATCTAGACAAAGTTTACATTTAGTTTAACTTGCTATATGTGTTATTAACTATTCACTGTATAAAAGAATTAGACCAAGTCACAAAAATTCAACCCTTTAACTTATAAAGAAACCAAGGGGGGAAAACTGAGCTTCTTGTAGAGAAGGGTGAATTACATAGGTTTTGGTTTTCATTGGTGCAATCAAATAATTATAAGGTTAATAATATTATAATATAATGTATATTATATGTATTATATATTATATATATTTTAATATACATA
This sequence comes from Thryonomys swinderianus, assembly GCA_004025085.1. NCBI lineage: Eukaryota > Metazoa > Chordata > Mammalia > Rodentia > Thryonomyidae > Thryonomys > Thryonomys swinderianus. Next base: position 1,725 of record PVIC010031558.1, on the reverse strand, counting down.
CAATTATAATCAAATAATGAGAATTAAAATGTGGGAGAAATAATGATATGGAACTTAGAAACAAGGAAAAACCAAGAGAAGATGAAGAAGGAAAAGAAGAAAGAGAGAGGCTTTTCAAACTATTTTTTATTCTTTGTTGCAGGACAGTGACCTGAAGTAGGAAATCAAAAGGAGATGGTGGGAAAGGAAAGGCCAAGATGCTAACAAATATGGTGAGCTGTAATTTCAGTGTGTTTTACTTTACCTTCTACGAATACATTCAATTTTGTAAGTTGCAAAGGTTTTATGTTTCATCTTTAGTATTATATGTTCGCAGTATACATTCCTTGTGTGGAACTGGTACATCTACCAACACACCCTTTTGCATCTTCCTTCCCTGTCCTACCTCCCCTTTGCTCTATGTCTTGACTCCCTTCCCATTTAGGACTTTTTGGTCATTATAATTTGTTTTTCTCATATAAAAGAAATCATGAGATATTTAAGCTTGTGTGTCTGATTTAGTTCTCTTAACATCTCCGGTGTATCCAATGACCTATTTTGTCTCCCAGCAAGTGTTTCTATTTTGACAATTAGTTATTTTTATCCATTTTGATTTTTGTTTAGTACACAGGTCTAGATTCAACCTTATGCCTGTGGAAAGCCATTTTTTGCAACAGTACTTATTGAAGAGGCTGTCTTTCCTCCAGGCTATGCTTTTGTCCCTTTTGTCAAGTTCAAATGGTGGAATGTGATCGGAGTTGTTTCTGCATATTCTGCTCAGTTTCTAGTATGTTTGCTGTTTTTTTTAACCAATATCATGTGTTTTTTGAATCACTGTAGCTTTGTCATATTTTAAATCTGGGGTTGTGATGCTTCCTGCTATGTGCTTATGAATTAGAATTACTTTTAACAGAATACTTAATATTAAGAACAAATGATGAAGAAGGGTGAATAATTTTTAAATTAACTATCAAAATTATCCCCAGCACAGCTATGTGTCTAATGTCAAGTGACTACTCATATGGCTGACTTTTTACTCAACTGAATAGTCTCATTAAATAACCTGAAACAAAAACATTTTGAAATTTTAATTGACAAAAACAAGTTTTAAGATGAAAGCTGAAATAAAATAGAAATATACTCTCAGAAAAATATCTAGGTATTTGACACTTTACTGATAAATAAGTAGACTCAGAATTTCTAACTTTCCATTTTCCTGCAATAGAATAATAAAAGTTTGGTATAATATGTACAAATGTATATCCTTCATGGCTTACTATTACCTCACAGGTTTCACAGTCACGACCTAACCATTGTCTAATGACAGATCTTAGTCTTGAAAGTCTAAATACTAATAGTAAAAAGTTTTGGGGGTAACTTGAGACCACACCTATCTCTCAGGGTCCTTTCCAGTTCAAGACATCATTTATTGAGAAATTGTCATACATTGCCTAAAAGATGCTCAACAGGCCAGAGGACCACACTTTAGGATGAAGTTAAAAAGATAAAATGCTGGGCTGGAGATTTAGCTCAGTGGTTCTGGTGCCTGCCTAGCACGAGCAAGGTCCTAAATTCAATCCCTGGTAACCACATACAATAAGACCGGGCACGGTAACTCACGCCTGCCAGCAATCAGTATCACATACCACAATGTTCAGTGTGAACTACAAAGTGAGACCATGTCGAGAGAGAGAGAGAGAGAGAGAGAGAGAGAGAGAGAGAGAGAGAGAGAGAGAGAGAGAGAGA
>PVIC010031557.1:0-21224 GCA_004025085.1 Thryonomys swinderianus | reverse complement strand
GCAGGACAAAGATATAAAAGGAATAAAGATAGGAAAGGAAGAAGTTAAACTGTCATTATTTGCTGATGATATGATACTCTATCTAGAGGATCCTAAAAACTCAACCAAAAGACTGCTAGACTTAATTACCAAATTTGGTAGTGTTGCTGGATACAGGGTCAATGCTCAAAAATCAACAGCCTTTGTCTACACAAACAACCCACTCACTGAAAGAAAAATAGGGGAGTTAATCCCTTTCATAGTAGCACCCAGAAAAATGAAATATCTAGGAATCAGCCTAACAAAGGAAGTGAAAGACCTCTACTCTGAAAACTATAGGACTCTGAAAACTGAGATAGAAAAGGAAACCAGAAAGTGGAAAGATATCCCTTGTTCCTGGGTCAGGAGAACCAACATCATCAAAATGGCTATACTCCCACAACTGCTATACAGATTCAATGTAATTCCAATTGAAATTCCAATGGTATAATTCACAGAGCTAGAGAAAATAATACAAAAATTCATCTGGAAACACAAGAAACCTAGAATAGCAAAAGCAATTCTAAGCAGCCATGACATGGCAGGGGGTATTACAATACCCAATTTAAAATTCTACTATAAAGCCACTGTGATAAAAACTGCATGGTACTGGCAAAGTAACAGACCTGAGGACCAGTGGAATAGATTAGAAGACCCAGAAACAACTCCGGATACACTAAGCCACCTTATCTTTGACAAAGGAGGCAAACATCCCCAATGGAAGAAAGACAGCGTCTTTAACAAATGTTGTTGGAAAAACTGGGTTTTAGCCTGCCAAAAGCTAAAGCTAGACCTATCTCTTTCACCATGTAGAAAACTAAACTCACAATGGATACGAGACTTAAACATTAAAACAGAAACAATAGGGCCGGAGGGTTAGCTCAGTGGTTCCAGCGCCTGCCTAACAAGCGCAAGGTCCTGAGTTCGATCCCCGGTAACCATATACAATGCTGGGCGTGGTGACTCACGCCCACCAACAATCAACACTGCATACCACAGTGCCGGGCGTGGTGGCTCACGCCTGTCATCCCAGCACTCCGGAGGCAGAGACAGGAGGATTGCTGAGTTCGCTGCGGCTTGCCTGGGCACCATAGTGAGCTCAGGGCCAGCCTGAACTACAAAGCGAGACCCTGTCTCAAAAAAATAAATAAATAAATAAATAAATAAAATTAAAACAGAAACAATAAGCCTGCTGGAAAACAGGTTAGGTAAAACTCTTGGAGACATTGGCTTAGGCAGAGACTTTATGAATAAAACTTCTATAGCACAAGAGCTAGCAGAAAGAATCAACAAGTGGGATCTCATTCTAATGAAAAGCTTCTGCACAGCAAAAGAAGTCACTGGCACTGCTAAAAGACAACCAACAATATGGGAAAAAATCTTTACTAGCTGTTTATCAGACAAAGGGCTATTATCTACAATATATAAAGAACTCAAACAGATCAGCCCCCCCAAGTTTAAAGACCCAATTCAAAAATGGGCATCTGAAATGAACAGACACTTCTCAGAGGCAGAAGTCAAAGCAGCCAAGAAGCATATGAAGAAATGTTCAACATCACTGGTCATTTGAGAGATGCAAATGAAAGCAACACTGAGATTTCATCTCACTCCACAAAGAATGGCCGCTATCACAAAATCAACCAACAATAAATGCTGGCATGGCTGTGGGGAGAAAGGAACCCTTCTCCACTGTTGGTGGGACTGTAGACTTGTGCAATCATTGTGGAGATCCGTGTGGAGATTTCTCAGAAAACTAGGACTAGGGGTCCCATTTGACCCTGCTATCCCCCTGCTAGGAATATACCCAAAAGAATTTTAAAAATCACATTGGAAAGACAGATGTACACCCTTGTTCATAGCAGCTCAGTTTGTGATAGCTCAATCTTGGAAACAACCCAAATGTCCATCAACTGGAGAGTGGATAAAGAAGATGTGGGTTTTTTTTACAAAATGGAGTATTACTCTGCCATAAAGAATGACAAGATCGAGCCATTTAGGTGCAAATGGAGACACGTGGAGGATATACTAATAAGTGAAATCAATAGATCACAGATAGGCAAATACCGGATCTTCTCTTTGACATGAACACCTGTAGATGCAAATAAGCTCTAGAAAGTATGACAGCTTTTATAGAGTGGGAAATTTCCATAGGAAACTTGATGTGGGAATGTAATGAGGGGAAGGAATAAATATGATACAGTAAGAAAATAAAAGGGCATGTATAAAGGGGGTGAGGAGGTATGGGTGGGTAGGGATATGGGTAAAAATGAGAATTAACTTTTGTCATATACTGGCACAAATTCCCCAATGTTATATGTGATTTTGAGATGTATATAAATTGTACCAATAAAGAATTCAATTTACAAAAAGAAGAAGCCAAGTCCAAAGTTTGTATGGGGAAGTTCTAAAGATCAAAGCAGATATAAATGTAGTAGAGATTAAGAAAATAATACAAATAATATAGAGGTAGTACACAAATGTAATACAATGACGAGTTGGTTCTTTAAAAGTTTAAGTGAAAGTGTCATCTTACCCAACCTGATGAAAGAAACAAAGAAAACACTAAATGCAATTAGGAATCCAAAGGGTGAAATTACAAGAGAACCTACAGAAATCCAAAAAACTCATCAATACTTATTTCAAGAACCTTCATTCTAATAACATGAAGACACAGAAGAAATGGGTAGGTTCCTAATTACATATGATTTAGAAAAGGTGAATCAAGTAGATATAAAAATTTTAAATAAGCCATATCAGTCAATGAGATTGAATACATAATTGAAAATCTACCATCAAAGAAAAGCCCACACTCACTATTGGATTCTATAAGAAATTTAGCAAAGACTTAATGCTACTACTACTCAAACTCTTTAATGAAATTGAAAGGAAGCAATATACCCAAATTCATTTCTGGAAGCAAGTATTACCTGATACCAAAACAGAGAGGGATACAACCAAAGGAGAGAAATACAGGCCAATCTTCCTGAAGAACATAGATACAAAAAACTTTAAAGAGGTTTGAAAATGCAGCAAATCATCAAGGAGGTTATATACCATGATAAATAGGATTCATCCCAGGGATGCAGGGGTGGTTCCACATATACAAATCAATATACAATGTAATATACCATATTAACAGAGCCAAGCACAAAAATCCTATGATCATCTCAATAAATGCAAGAAAAAGCATTTGACAGGAGCCAACTTCCACTCATGACAAAGAAAAAACTATAGAAAATTGGAAGAGTAGTTTATCTCAATCTGACAAACTCCATATATGACAAACTAACAGCCAACCTCATATTAAATGTTCAAAACCTGAAATATTTCACTCTAAAATCAGGAACAGGACAAGGATGTCCAGTGTCACCACTCTTATTCAATATAGTTCTGGAAACACTAGCCAGAGCAGTTATACAAGAGAAAGAAATAAAAAGAATAAGGATAGGAAAGGAAGAAGTTAAATTAACATCGTTTGCAGATAACATAATACTCTACAGAGAAGACCCCAAAACTCCACCAAAAGACTTCTTAAAATAATAGGCCAGTTCGGTAGCATAGCAGGACACAAAGTCAACAGTAAAAAATACCAATAGACTTCTTGTATACAAATAACAAACTCAATGAGAGAGAAATTAGAAACAATGTCTTTCACAATAGCATCAATGTCTTTCACAATAGCATCAAAAAAATGAAATACCTATGAATCAATCTAATGAAGGAAGTAAAGGACCACTACGTTAAAAACTGAAGTACTCTGAAAAAGAAGATTGAAGAGACTATCATAAAATGGGAAGATATTACTTGTTCTTGAGTAGGAAAAGCCAATACAGTGAAAATGACCATACTTCTAAAATTGTTACACAGATTTAATGCAATCCTGATCAAAATACCAATAGCATATCTCACAGAATTAGAGAAGACATTTTAAAATTAATTTGGAAAAAAGAGACCTAAGGCCTGAGATTTAGCTCAGTGGCACTGCACCTGCCTCACAAGTTCAAGGTCCTGAGTTCCATCCCCAGTAGGAGAGAGGGAGAGGGAGGGGGAGAGTAGGGGGGAGAGATGGAACAGAGGGAAGGAGAGGGAAGAGGGGGGGAAGGGAGAGAACCAGAAGAACATAGACAATAAAGGCAAGATAGGAGCTTCAAAATCCCTGACTTTAAATTATACAACAAAGAGGCCAGGGATTTAGTTCTGTGGTGCCACCACCTGCCTCTCAAGCTCAAGGTCATGAGTTCAAGCCCCATACCTGAGGTCCAGTGGACTAGACTAAAATATGCGGGAACAAATACAGACATATTCAGCCAATTTTTGACAAAGGAGTCAAACACCTTCACTGCAAGAAAGCCTCTTGAATACATAGTGCTGAAAAAACTGAATTTCCACATCCTGAAGATTGAAAACACCTTTTATTGGATGTGTGTGGTACAAGGGATTGAACTCAGGTCCTTGTGCTTATAAGGCAGGTACAGTACTACTTAAGCTAAAACTCCAGCCCTGAGACCCACATCTTTCACTATACACTAAATTAAAATCAAAATGGATTAAAGACCTAAACATTAAAACAGAAACACTAAATCTGCTGGAAGATAGATTAGGTAGAACTCTTGAAGACATTAGTGTAAGCAAAGACTTTATGAACAAAACCTCAGTTGCACAGGATATATCACAAAGAATTAACAACTAGGATCTTATCTTATTTTAAAAAAATCTTTTGCAAAGTAAAAGAAACCACCAATAGAGTGAATAGATAACCCACAATGTGGGAAAAAATTTTGCCACCTGTTCCTCAAAGTACTGGTATCTACAATATATGTATAAAGAACTAAAAAAAAAACCAGAACCCCCCTTTAAATAAGACCCAGTCTGAAAATAGGTGTCTGAAATGAATAGACACTTCTCAGGTGAAGTAAAAATGGCAAATAAATATGCTAAAAAAATGTTCAACATCATTGGTCATTTAAGAGATGCAAATTAATACAGAGATTCTATGTCACTCCAGAAAGAATGATTGCTTTTGTCTGGCGTGGTGGCGCATGCCTGTAATCCCAGCACTCGGGAGGTAGAGGCAGGAGGATTGCCGAGTTCGAGGCTTGCCTGGGCTATAGTGAGCTCAGAGCCAGCCTGAACTACAAAGCAAGACCCTGTCTCAAAAAAAAAAAAAAAAAAAAAACAGGTTTGAAGGGAGGGGAGGGAAATGGGGAAAAAACAAGACTTGAGATATATTATGCACAGGTACAAATCCCTTATGATGAATATGAGAAAAAATATACTGATAAAATTAATTTTAAAAAATAAAAACAAGTGTAAGGCCAGGTGTGGTGGTGAAACCTGTAATCCTAGCACTAGAAAGCTAAGGCAGGAGGATTGCTGTGAGTTGGTGGCCAACCTGGGGTGCATAGTGAGTTCAAGGCTACACTGAACTACACAGCAAGACCTTGTCTCAAACAACAACAGCAGCAGGAGCAGTAATAACAACAAACAACAACAACAAAAACAAAAACCAAGTTTTGAAGTGGAGAAAATAATAATTAAGGCAGAGACTAACAATTTCAAGACATGTCTCCTGCTAAACCCACCAAGGTTACTGTACCTGAAAGATGAACTGCTGAAACACCCACCTGTAATCTCCCTATGTCTTGGAGATAAACTGTAAAAGTAGCATCTGCCTGTTCCCCTGAATATACCCCTGGGCTTCTGTAAAATTCTGCTTGCCTCTCTCTCTCTGTCTAAAGAGCAACATAAAAATGAAAAACAAACTTAGAATCTGGGCTCAGATTCTGGAAGATGACTTCTACTGTGCCTGCTAGTTGAATAAACCTGCTTTTCCTTTCAGTTCTCCAAGTGCTACTCTCTTCCTGGGCCTATCTGCCCTTGGAGCGCCACGACAGTTTCAGACAGATCCCAGCAATTCAGTGAAACTGTGTCTCAGAATTAGAAAGAAAGAATGAAAAAAAGAATGCAAGAAGGAAAGAAAGAAAGAAGAGGAGAAGGAGGAAGAAAAAACGGACGGTTTGGCTGGAAATATAAATTCAGTAATGGAGTGTTTTGCTCTGTTCAAACACGGTATCATTTAAAACAAGTGGAAGGAGAGGAGGAAGAAGAAGAGAAAGGAAGGAGGGGGAGGAACAGAAGAACAAGAAGAGGCAGCCATCACCAGCCTAAGGTGAAAGGTATTCGGAGTAAATAGGAGGATGTATATTTGAGAACCAGTATGGAGATGGGCTCGCCTTAACTTAATTAAAAAATATAGGCGTCAAAACAAGGGGAATAGACAGAGATACTGAAAGAAGATGCCTGGGGAGGGTCCTGATGTACCTGACAAAAGTCACAAGAGAGAAAAAGCAGGTTTGGGAAAAGATGGTAAATTCTACTTAAGCACATTTAGGAGTTAGAATCAGTGAAGATTCCTCAGCTTTTCCACAGCAGAAGCTGCAACTCTGTGACTCAAGTGCCTCTTTCCTTACCTCTACACCGGGCTCTTGTGAAAAGATAAATTATGAACTTACATAATTCAAGTAGTTTCTCACATCACTCAGGAGAAGAAAGCAATGTCCATTGAACAAAAAAATTAAACCCTATATTCTACCCTTATTTTAGATCACCAGGATAGGTGAAAGGAAAAACTATTCTTCTAGAATCTTCAACTTCTAGAGCCATGGATTTTCCTGTTTATTTCAAAGTGAAACGTCATTATTTTTTAATTGAGCCAAGCTTCTAGCTTACTCTCTATAACTATGTATTAGGATACCGTGACGTTTTCTAGCACTCCCTTCCATCGCCTTTCTACCATATTTTTCATAAATGTAAGGTAGTTGAGCAAGATTAATCCACAAACTTGTGCTGGGAGGAAAAAGCTGGGGGGCCCGCAACGCGGCCTCCAAGCACAGCTACGTACAGAGAAAAAACTACATTTCCCGACAATCTCTGAGTGGCGAGGCGCAAGGCGCCATGGGAGAAGCTTCTGCGTAAACAGTCTTCCCATTGGTGCACCACAGAAAGGCCCGTATAAACTCGTGGGCGATTGGACTGATTTGTGGACGGTCAGTGGCGCTGCGACGCTGCCTAGTTTGACTTGTTTTTCAGTTGAGTTCTCTGACTCCGAGGCGCTGTGTCGTGAGTATAGACTTTCAGGTTTAGGGGGAGAGGGTTTTGGAGGAGAGACCCTGGGAAGAAAGGGAGAAGTTACTGTGGAAGCAGTGTGGGAGGAACAGTACCCTGAAACCTGGGCGTGCTTAGATGGGGTTGGGGACCAAAAGAAGATAGTTTCTGCAGAGACCTGGGGGGTTGTGGAGCGGTGGCGATGAGGAAGCGACGAATGGAATGAAGTAGGAAACAATAGCACAGGATATAGATACCCTGAGATGGGTTCCATATTCTCTCACCCCATGGTTATCCGCTCCTCATGAAACTACGTAACAGAGTTGTTGGGGGTAAATTTCAGTATGGGGATGTCGCTCAGGGGTAGAGTGCTGGCCTGGCATGCGCGAGCCGTGGGTTCGAGCCCCAGTACAGAAAAACAAAACAAAAACCCTGTTTGGGAAAATGATCGCAACAGAGAACTTTAATATACTTAACTGTATTTTAGAGAATTACAAATAGAGTTCCTTCGAAGTCAGAGAATTTTAAATGGAGGCAGTCAGAAAAGAGATGAAGATATTATTGTTATTAATTTTTTTTTTTGTTTTAACTTTTTGAGACAAGGTCTTACTGTGTAGACCCGGCAGGCCTCAGACTCACAGTGATCCTCCTGCTTCAGCCTCCCACAGTGCTTAGATCAAGGTGTGCACCACTATGTCTGGCTACGGAGATACTATTTTAAGATTAATTTTCTTGTGCAAATTAGATTTCATTAAGTGCAGTTACAATGGCTGTATAGGGAACTGTTTCAGAAGGTGGAAAGCTGTGCAGAAGGCAAGAAGTCATATGGAAAGTGCTAGTGGAAAATAACTCATGAGAGGTAGGTTTGATTCTTATGTAGAATGCCATGAATTCTAGGGTGAGGAACCTTTTAGAAAGGAGTGACTAAACTGTAACCCAGAACCCACTTGTGTATTGCAAGGCACCAATGCTGCAGCTAAACCTGAACATTGAGGTTTTAGTTTAGAAAAAACATCTCATACATTAATATCTTCCATCTTAAAAGAAAAATAACATGAGTGGTGTAGGTGTGCCAGCACTGCTAAGCTGTAAAGAGCCACTGATGAATTTATAATTTTTTTTTTTTTGAGGCAGGGTCTTGCTTTGTAGTTCAAACTATGTAGCCCAGGCAAGCCTTGAACTCAGCAATCTTCCTGCCTCTGCCTCCTGAGTGCTGGGGTTACAGGCGTGAGCCACCACGCCCTGTATTGTGATATGTGGTATTGATTGGTGATGGGTGTGAGTCACCACGCCCAGCATTGTATGTGGTAACTGGGGATCGGACTCAGGACCTTGGGCTTTTGAGGCAGGTGTTGGAACCACTGAGCTAAATCTCCGGCCCTGAATTTATAATTATATTTATTTATTTATTTTTTGAGACAAGGTCTCACTTTGTAGTTTTGGCTAGCTCTGAGCTCACTATATAGCCCAGGCAAGCCTTGAACTCAGCAATCCTCCTGTCTCTGCCTCCCGAGTGCTGGGATTACAGGCGTGAGCCACCACTCCCGGCACTGTGGTATGTGGTATTGATTGTTGGTGGGCATGAGTCTCCACGCCCAGCATTGTATGTTGTTATCGGGGGTTGAACTCAGGACCTTGTGGTTGTGAGGCAGGCGCCAGAACCACTGAGCTAACCCTCCGGCCCCTGAATTTATAATTTTTAAGAAATGGTCCAGAGACCTTAAGGGACAGGCAGGAACCTGGTGTGGTGCTACATGCCTGTAATCCCAGCACTCTGAAGGCTGAGCAGGATCACAGGTTCAAGCCTAGGCCCAGCACCTTAATGATTTAGCAAGACCCTGTCTCTAAATATAAATAAATAAATATGTAAGTAAGGCCTGGAGTGTAGCTCAGTGTAGTAGGGGAAGGGTCTGGGCATTTAAACTATTGTAGAAGGTATTAAGATTCTAAATTAACAAGGTTACTGTGAAGACAGAATATATAGACTTTTCATATGATTAGGTGGGATGTTTTAGAAAATAAATAGCTGAGCAAAGTGATACCTGCCCAAGTATTTAGGAGACTGGTGAGAGAGTCTGTTGAGCCCAAGAGTTCAGGGCCTGCCTATGTCATGTAGTGAGACCTCCTCCCCAACAAAGTAATTAAATTATGAATTTAAATTGCCAAGTCTAAGTTTCTTTGACATGATTGAATTAATAACTAGGAAAGCCAGAAAGGGTATGTTTAGGCAATAAAAAACATCATGTACTAGTTTTGGCAAATGTTAGGTTTATTTTGAGACAGGGTCTTGGTATTTAGTCCAGGCTGAACTCAAACATGCAATTCTCTTGCTTTGGCCTCTTCAGCGGGGATAACAGGCATTCATTGCCATGACTAGCAGAAATGTGTTAGCTCAAACTTGTGACCTAAGTGGCTACTTTTTTTTTTTAAGGTAGACATTTCAAGCTCCAATGGGGTGTAATAAGGAGAAATGTCTAGTAATAAGTAGAAATGGAAGATTAAGATGTGAGAGATTAGTCATTCAACATGTAATGATTAGTTATCCTATGCCAAGTAAGGTTTTTAGATGATAGAGATAATTATAAAAGCAGTATGAATAACATCATCTCCTGAGAAATGGTAGAGGAAGTGAAAGAAAGTTGAAAGCAGAAACTTTGGAACCAGGGCAGTAAAATTTTCAGTGATAATAGTGGCTTCTGTTAAGTAGTTATATGCCTTAAACATTGTGCCAGCCCTTTTATTCATTATTTCATTTGATCTTTACCCTAATTTGTGACATATAAGTAACTGAGGTTTAGAGAATATCACTTGCCTGAGACAAACAGCTAATAAGGGACAGAGCTTTGACGCAAACTCATGTCTGTTTAATTTCTAGCCCATACTCTAAACTACCATATTTTCAGAAAGGGTGATTGACATTATCAAATTCAACATAAAAGTCAAAGAGTATTGGATGGGGAATGAGAATTGAAAAGAACAACAGAATCTACTAATGTGGATGTCTGCTCATCAAGAAGAGCAACTTCAAACATACAGTAGCAGAAGTCAGATGGCAAGGAATTGTCAAGCTAAGTGCAAGCCAGCTGGGGTAGTTCACACTTGTCAACTTCTTGGGAGGTTGAAATAGGAGGATCATAAGTTTTGAGACCTGCCTAGGCAACTTAATGCAGCCATTGTCAAAATAGTAAAAAGGAATGGAGATAACAGTTTAGTGCTCCTCAAGTTTGGTTCCTAGTATCATAAGAAAGAAAGAAAAAAAGAGAGAGCAAGCAAAAAGAGGTGAGGATCAACAGCTTTTTGCATAAATACTTAGCACTTACTATAAGTCAGTCACATTTTATTTACTGGGCATAAGGGAGTGGACACAACAAAACTACCACCTTTTGTGAATCTGTACATCTCAGTGTAGGGAGACAGCAGTGTTACATAGTGTTATGAAAAAGAGTAAAGATGGTAGGTGAGGGGATGTAGGAGTATCAGGAAAGATTATCATCAGGGTGACATTTGAGGCCTGAAGGAGGAAAGACAGGGAAGCCACATAGATGAGCAAAGATCATCATAAACAGAAGGCTAGCAGTGTAGCAAGTTTGCCATTTATGTCTGAAGAACAGCAGAAGCCAGTGATTTTTGGAACACTGGGCAAGGAGGTTGGGAGTAATAGATGAGGCCAGAGCTTGTATATTTTTGAAGGGCATTTTAAAGACTTCGATTGTCTGAGCAAGACTAAAAGTATTTGGAGGCTTTTGAGTAAAGAAGTTTTGTGTTGCACCTTGTGTTCTAAAGCATTGTTGGAACTTGTTTTGAAAACAGACAATAGGAGCTGGGGTTCAGAATAGAAGCAGGGAGACCAGGGAAAAGCTGTTGTATCTGGTCATGATGATGCATGCCTATAACCTCAGCTACTCAGTCCCAGGAAGCTGTCAGGAAGATCACAAGTTTGAGACAACCTGAGCAGCTTAGTTTCAAAACAAACACAAAAATAGGCTAAGGATATAGCTCAGTGGTAGAGCATTTACCTGGGGTTCTATCTTCAGCCCCACAAAAAAAAAAAAAAATGAAATAAAAGTTAGTATAGCTGGGTGTGTGGTAGTTGCAGCTACTCAGTAGGTTGAGGGAGGACCACTTTAACTCATGAGTTTGAGACCAGCCTAGGTACTATAGTGGGACCTACTCAAAAAAAAAAACAAAAACAAAAACAACTGTAGTCACTGGAGTGAGGGGTGACAGTTGGACTAGGGCAGTAATGGTTGAGGGGATGAGTAGTTGTGAGATTCTAGATTTTTTTCCAGTGGATCAAACACAAGGCCTTATGAATGCTAAACAAGTGCTACCAGTGACCCATATCCTTGGCTTAGATCTGGATATTTTTATTTATAGTTAATAGGATTTGCCAATTGATTGAATGTAATATAGTGCATAGGACAAAGAACAAGGTTAAATTTCTCCAAATTGAAATTTTTTTTTTTTTTTTTTGAGACAGGGTCTCGCTTTGTAGCTCAGGCTGGCCCTCAGCTCACTATGTAGCCCAGGCAAGCCTGGAACTCAGCAATCTTCCTGCCTCTGCCTCCTGAGTGCTGGGATTACAGGTGTGAGCCACCACGCCCGGCACTGTGGTATGTGGTATTGATGGCTGGTGGGCGTGAGTCGCCACGCCCAGCAATGTATGTGGTTATCGGATCGAACTCAGGACCTTGCGCTTGCAAGGCAAGCGCTGGAACCACTGAGCTAAATCTCCGGCTCTCCAAACTGAATTTTGCTTTGTCATGAGCAAGTGGCAGGATAGATTACTAATTACTGAAAAGTAGAATTCTGAGAGAAGAGCTAGTTTTGTTGAAGGGAGATATACATTAGGAGCTCTGTTTAGAATTTGTAAGCTGGGGGCACCTGTTAGCCATGTGCACACAGGGAAAGGCAGTTAGATGCATGGCTCTGGAGGAGTGGGCAGAGTCACGATAGCAAGTATGAATCTGAAAACCATTGTAGGGGCTGGGGATTTAGCTCAAGTGATACTACACCTACCTTGGAAGCACACGGTCCTGAGTTCAATCCCCAGTACTGCAAAAAACAAAAAACCCAACCCACACCATTATATACTTGGTATTTAAAACCATGAGACTCCATTAAGTCACCAAGGCAATGAGTATAAAGATGAGGAAGAACTAGCTGAAAAGTAATGACTTGGTTAAGGAGGAAAATTAGGAATCTGTGTCCTGACAGCCAAATAAAAGGTGGTTTCAGGAAATAGTGAGGAGAGGTGCCATAGAGTTCTGGACAGGAAGATGGAAATAATAGTGGTCCCTTTTCCACAAAATTCTGCCCTAAAGGACTGAGTTTGGTGGCCCATACTAACTAACTCTAGCAGTTGGGAGGCTGAGGTAGTATCATCAGTTTATGAGTTTGAGGCCACCATGGGCTACATAGCAAGATCTTGTTTCAAAAAATACAAAAAAAACCTGCCTCAGAAGACTAAAGATTGTAACCAGGTAGAAGAACAGAATATTTCATCTCCTTTTGTCTTGCTCAGAATCAGAGTGGACAGATAAAACATGCTTGATAAAGTTTTCACCAAAGCTAATGAAAGACCAATGTCTTTGTCCCCACTCTGCATCATGTAACAAAATAGTGTTTCCTCCCAAACTGTGAGGTGCATGTTTCATCAAAGTAGAGGAGCTCCTGATCTTAGTACTGATTGAGATGGAGATTATGAATGAAACTTTAAAAAATTTGTATGTATATGTAAATTTTTCTGCTAAAATAATTCACATGAATTATTGATTTGATTTGTTTTTCTTTGCATACTGTAGATTGAATCCAGTTCCTCAAGCATGCTAGGCAAGCCCTCTACTACTCAGCAATACCCCCAGCCTTTCTAAAATTTTATTTTGAAGTAGAATCTCACTAAATTGTTTAGGCTAACCTTGAACTTATGATCCTCCTGCCTTGGTCTCCTGAGATTATAGGCTTGTGCCACTTCCTAGCTTGTTTTATTGTTGGTTTATTTTGTCCTCCTAGTGCTAAGGAGGGAACCTAGGTCCCCAGAAATACTGGGCAACTTTTTTGCTAATATAAAGCAATAGAAAAAGCACACCAAATAATAATGGTAGCTTTCTGGCATTGTAAATTTGGCATGGTATTCTATTTTACTTTCCATTTACTGTCTCATTTATAAGAGTTTTCTAGCTAGGTTCGGTCAGTAACACATGTACTTCCAGCCATTCAGGAGACTGAGGCAGGAGGACCATTTGAGACTGGGAGTTTGAGAACAGTCTGGGAAACAGTGCAACTTTGTCTCAAAAAAATGAAAGAACCTTTTCTGAATCTCCATCCTGTAATTCAGTGTAAGGACTTATTTTTACATTATTGCAGGTAGCATTGATACTGAGAAGACTTCTTCCTTTGTGTGTTTATCCAAATATCCAATGCCATTCTTAATGTATTTGAAAATAATAATGAAGAATACCTGTGAAAATTTGAAAATCATAAAACTAGGAGTTGAAATGACTTTAAGCAGTATTCTATGTTAAGTCATATTGTCAAGCAGGAGGCTGTGGATCACAGGTGAGGGTCAATGGCTAATGCAAAGGGACTTCTTCCTTCAAGCTCTTCAGACAGTGATTCTGACAGTGAAGCTGGCAAGCAGTTAAAGAGAAAAAACCAGTTTGCTCCAGAACAACCTAGAAAGAAGCAGAAGGCCGGTGAGACATCGAGACCTCTGTCATCTCCTGAGCACAGCACCAGCAGCAGCAGTGAGAACAACATGTTCCCGAGTGGGCAAGGGGGCTATTTCATGCATGGAGTTTGTAAGGAAGGAGATAACTGTCGCTACTCACATGACCTCTCCAGTAGTCCCTATGGTGTAGTGTGTAGGTCTTCCCAGCAAGGGTACTGTGTGTATGGAGACCACTGCAGATACGAGCACAGCAAGCCACTAAGACAGGAGGAGGCAGCAGCTGCAGGTCACACTGCAGCACCGTTCCTTGCCACCTCCTCAGGTCTCTCTGTCACTGGGCCACTCATGGAGAGGAATACAAATGAGGCTGGATCTAGAAATGTGAACTTCCCAGCCATTGGCCCTGGTTCCAAGGACTGGGCGAACGCCATTGAGTTTGTGCCTGGGCAGCCCTACCGTGGGCGCAGAGAGGCTTCCGTGCAGGGCTCAGTGCCCAAAGCAGAGTCTGAGAAGTTGCTGGGCTTGGTGGAGACCAAGAAGCAGCTCTGCCCTTATGCTGCTGTGGGAGAGTGCTTCAATGAGAACTGCGTGTACCTGCACGGCGACACCTGCGACATGTGTGGGCTGCAAATCCTGCACCCCATAGATACAGCCCAGAGGTCCCAGCATATAAAATCTTGCATCAAGGCCCATGAGGAGGACATGGAGCTGTCCTTCGCTGTGCAGCGCAGCAAGGACATGGCATGTGATATCTGCATGGAGGTGGTGTACGAGAAAGCCAACCCCAGTGAGCGCCGCTTCGGCATCCTCTCCAACTGCAACCACACGTACTGTCTCAAGTGTATTCGCGAGTGGAGGAGTGCTAAGCAGTTTGACAGCAAGATCATAAAGGCCTGTCCCGAATGCCGCATCACATCTCACTTTGTCATTCCGAGCGAGTACTGGGTGGAGGAGAAAGAAGAGAAGCAGAAACTCATTCAGAAATACAAGGAAGCATTGAGCAGCAAGCCATGCAGGTATTTTGATGAAGGCCGTGGGAACTGCCTATTTGGAATCAACTGTTTTTACAAGCATGCATACCCTGATGGACCCTGATGGCCATGGGGAGGAGCCAAAGGACAGAAAGTGCCAAAGTCAAGCAAATACTGGGTGGGGATGATGAGCTGACTGCCTTTTCTCAGGAGAGGAACTTGTTTCATGATGAACTGGAAGACTTATGACCTGGACCTATAATGGCTTGTGTGTATGGTGGGAACGGGCTGCTGAGCCTCAGACAGTAACTGCTTTGCGCTGTGTGACAGTGTATTGCTCTCCTAGGCAGCCTTTCAACTCCCAGTGCAGCTGTGACCACTTAGCAGGGCCTGTTCTCCACCGCAGTTCCCCAAGAGTGTGTCGTCTCTGTGTCAAAAAGTTACAAAAATAAATCTTTTATGTTAGAAAATAAATCAAAAATAAAACATACTGTCTTCAGGAGGCATATACAGTGGTGGTGAGGGAACCAGTCTGTATCCCATGTTTTGTTTTTCTGTTCCTAGAGTCTCATTATGAATTTTTGTGTATTTGATAGGTGTGAATAAGACAGCATGAACTGTACCCTGACACGCACCCCTGTCTGCAGAAAGTAAGACATTTGTTTATTTTCAAGTTATTAAAGAATCAAGACTTTTTGTAACCTTAGATCAAGTTAGAATAGGAGTTAGAAGGGTTTTGGAAATATGCTTCCTAAACCTTGATTTTAACTATATCACATCTCATTTCTCTATTATTCAGAATTTAATATTGGAACTAATTCGAGCTGGTCATGGTGGCACATGCCTATAAGTAATCCCAGCACTTGGGAGACTGAGGCAGGAGGATTATTGTTAGTTTAAGGCCAGCCTAAACTACATTGCTAGACCCTGACTCAAAAAAAAAAAAAAAAAAAGTCTAAAACAAAACAGAAGTCCACAAAACAGGATCCACAAATCATGGATCACAGAGAACAACTCATACCCACACATGGGACTTTTAATTCTGGTTCTGTCACCAACTTGCTGATGATACCTCATCTTTGTTCCTCAGTGCCACAGCTCTCATCTGTAGCAACAGAAGTACCTCTTAATTCATAAATGAGCCTATTTCTCAGTGTTGTTAAAAGGCAACCCCATCTCAAAATATGAAACATTACGTGAAGTACCTTTGTTAAGCTTTTTTTTCTTTTAATTCATGATATTGGAGAATGAATCTAGGTCCTTGCGCCTGCCAAGTGTGCACTCTGCCACAGCCCAAAATGCTCTCAGCAATTAAGAAAAATGTTGGTTACTTTTCCTTTATGCTGCTTGAGTTCCCCTCCCCACCAAATGAGAATTGATTCCAGGGTCTTTAATGCATATGTTGTACCACTGAGTTATACCCCAGCATGAGAATAAATGTCAATATATCTCTGTGTTTGCTTAGAAGGGAATGTGTGTGTTAACTACATTCATTAACTGTAGCTCTGGGCTTCTGGTATAAAATTTTTCTACCTTGATGTCTGGTTTGTTATGTTGTAAATTGCAGACAGCCAACCTGGGTTGATATTCACCCACTTCTCTACTTCTGTACCATTTGTTTTCTAATATTCATTGTATTAGCCTAAGTCACTTGTCTGTTAAAAGCAAACAAAAACTTATCCAGCCTTGGGTCAGAACCTTTTGCTATTTTTATCTAGACCTAGTCTGCACAATTCAAATTTCAGATACTGATGTGGTACTCTATGTTTTTTTATATAGTACTAAGTGTTCTCACTGTTACTATGTGGTCTTATTTAGTTTATTCTGTATTCTAGTTTTTTAAGTGACCTTTTAGTTTCTAGCATGTATTTTGAATCCAGCTTTAAAACCTTGATATTACCTTGTAACATCAAACTTTCAATATATGTGCGGATCTCAATTACTGTATTCACACTTTAAGGATAAACCCTTTTGTATTTAAAAAAAAGCATAATGTTTTATAAGTGTTTAGAGAATTTAGTGAATACACTCTAATTTCCAACAGTCTAATAATTGCCTCAAAACGCGGTGTTGCCTCTAGCATTAGTGGTTCCACCAGGTGGAAGGAAATGCCAGATTTGATGGAATCAACTCCTCTACCTTCTATCAAAGATCGTCTGGCCGTGTTCTGCCCTTCCAAGGAGCTTCTGGAATATTATCAAAAGAAGATGGCTGAGTGTGAGGCAGAAAATGAGGATCTCTTGAAGAAGCTAGAACGCTACAGAGAAGCTTGTGAAGGACAGGTAAAAATGAGACTGGCTAGGTGTAGTGGTGCCTACCTGGAGTCCTAGCTTCCTGAAGCTGAGGTGGGAGGATTCCTTGAGCCCACGAGTTTAAGACCTGTGCCACATGGGGGTCTAAGAAGAGTAGCTATCAATAATTTTTTTGAAAGAGCAGAGAGATAATGCATGCCTTTTGAGGACTCCTAAGTCTGTTTGTTAGAGAAGTCTTAAAGTGCCAGTGTGCATCACAAGCAAATACTTTATAGACTTTTTTTTTTTCCAGTACTAGGGATTAAACTCAGGACCTTGTACTTGCCCAGCAGGCATGGTGCCACTGAGTTACATCTCCAGCCCTATAGTAAGTTTTTATTCCTCAGCCCAGATTGTTACCTTTCTTGCCCCTCCTTAGATCATACTCTTTCAGATTGCTCTGCCTCTAAAACGTTTTCCTATTTTCTGTGACAGAGTCTCACTGTGTGGTCTGCCTGGCCCCAAACTCCTGTGCTTAAGTCTTCCTCCTTCCTTCCTTCCTTCCTTCCTTCCTTCCTTCCTTCCTTCCTTCCTTCCTTCCTTCCTTCCTTCCTTCCTTCCTTCCTTTCTAACCTAAGCCCTGTCAGGCTTTACTTCAGTAGTAACTATTACCCACCATGACCAGTTATGTTTTGCTCAAGCTGCATGACAGAAAACCTAACTGCAGCTGGATCCAGCTGTCTGCCACTCCTGGAGCAGTATTTCTTAACCTTAGCATTACTGATACTGGCCTGGATAATTCTGTGTTGTTGGAGGCACTGTTATAATAGGGTATTTAGGGCTGGAGATTTAGCTCAGTGGTTCTGGCATCTGCCTGGCAAATGCAAGGTCCCGAGTTCAATCCCAGGTACCACATACTACAGTATTGGCCATGGTGGCTCATGCCTGTAATCCCAGTACTCAGAAGGATTGCCACGAGTTCGAGGCTAGCATGGGCTACATAGTGAGTTCAGGGCCAGTGTGAACTAGGAAATGAGACCCTGTCTTCAGCAAAAAGAAAATAGGGTGCTTAGTGGTTTCTGTCCATCATAGCATCGTAACACAGCCCTCCTAGTGTGACAGTCCAAGCTGTCCAAACATTGCCAGATGTTTCTAGGGCAGAGGTGTGAAGGAATGAAGGTATAAGTGTGTCTTCACACGCTTGAAAACCACTGTTCTCAAGAAAGGCTACAAATCACTACAGAATGAACTTCCTGTGCATGTGTGTCAGTGTCCTGCCATTCTTCCCTCCTCTCTGGTACATCTTTGGTTGTGCATCATGTGTGTGCCTTCCCTTCCCTACACTCCTTCAGTCCTCTTTGCCCTCTTCCTTCAACAGGAAACTCACTTCATACTTCTAAGGAAATATTGGAGCTCATATATTAACTTTTTTTTAAAAAGTAAATGTATTTAATATATTAATTATAAGAATAATTTATATAAACAAATTCATTTTATTTATTTTGGTGGTGTTGGGTGCGGAGCCTAGAACCTTTGCACTGAACTGTATCACCAGCTCTTCTTAAATTTTTCTTATTTAAAGTACCAGACTTTTTTTTTTTTGGAATTCAGGATGGAACTTAGGATCTTGTGCTTATGAGGCAGGTGCCAGAAACACTAAGCTGAATCCCCAGCCCAGCCCAGTTCTTCTTATTTTGAGACAAGGTCTTGTTAAATTGGCTAAACTGGCTATTATTTGCAATCTTCCTGCCTTACTTTCCCACAGTTGCTGGGATTACAGGCACTTACTTAGTTTTTTTTTTTTTTTTTTTTTTTTGAGACAGGGTCTCTTTGTAGTTCAGGCTGGCCCTGGGCTCATTATGTAGCCCAGGCAAGCCTGGAACTCAGCAATCCTCCTGCCTCTGCCTCCCGAGTGCTGGGATTACAGGCGTGAGCCACCACGTCCAGCACATGGTATGTGGTATTGATTGCTGGTGAGTGTGAGTCACCATGCCCAGCATTGTATGTGGTTACTGGGATCCAACTCAGGGCCTTGTGCTTGTGAGGCAGGCACCGGAACCACTGAGCTAAATCTCTAGCCCCGCTTCCTTAGTTTTGAATGTTAAAAGTTTCTCCGCAGTCTACTATAAGGGATCTCAACACATGTATTAAATTAACTACACATTATTTTGCTTAACCCAAACACTAACCTAAGTTAATATGCCCCAGTCTGAACTCATTTGCTTCCCCTCCCTCCATTTTTTACCCCTTAATTTTTTCTTTATTTTGAGTCTTAGTAAATGATTTCATTGCTTACCATTCTGTTCAACCCCCTGCTTCTAATCATTTGCTAAGTCCTTCTGACTCTGCTTCCCAGAATCGATTTCCATGTCTGCTGCTGATGCTAGTTCAGACCCTCATATCTCACCTGAGCTGTATGTTACAATATTTTCCTCACACTATCCCACCCTCTTTAGTCTGCATAATACTTTACAGAAATTCCTATAGTTGTCTAAATGTAAAGAGACTTTTTAAATTGGGCCTATAATCCCAGAACTCTTGGAGCTTGAAGCAGGATGATTACAAGTGACTAGGGAGATCCTGGCTCAAAAAATTTAAGAAGAACTGTGGGTATAGCTCAGGGTGAAGGCTCTGGATACAATCTTTAATCTATATCCCCCCCAAAAAAAATCCTCCAGAAATTCCTCTGTAGGGAGATCTGTGAGAAGCAGAGGTGGAGATGGAGGGGAAGAAGAAGGAAAAGAAGGCAGGGGGAGTTAGAATTAAAATGTACATATACCAGCTCTTCACAATGAATGAATGTAATCATTATGTACAGCAGACATGTACTTTTGCTTTTTTTTTTTTTGAGACAGGGTCTCGCTTTGTAGTTTAGGCTGGCCCTGAGCTCACTATGGTGCCCAGGCAAGCCGCCGCAAACTCAGCAATCCTCCTGTCCCTGCCTCCCGAGTGCTGGGATGACAGGCGTGAGCCACCACGTCCAGCATTGTGGTATGCGGTGTTGATTGTTGGTGGGCGTGTCTCCACGCCCAGCATTATATGTGGTTACCGGGGATTGAACTCAGGACCTTGCGCTTGCGAGGCAGGTGCCGGAACCATTGAGCTAACCCTCCGGCCCAGCAGACATGTACTTTTAAAATGTAATTTTACAAAGTGAAATCCATCTCTAAAAGGCAAGTTCTTATATAGGGAACAAACAGGTAAAAAAGGCACAGCAGGGCTTCCAGCCTCAGTCAGTCTGAAGAATGCAGAGAAAAGAGGAAAGCCCTCCTTGTGGCCCTGAGATAGATTGTAGTGAGGGAATGATGAGTGTCCTAAAGGAAGTTGCTGAAGGGCCAGGGATTTAGCTTAACTGGTGCCACTCCTACCTTGAAAGCACAAGGGCCTGAGTTGAAGTCTAAGTGGGACCAAGAGAAAAGCAAGCAAAAAGAGACAGTAAATTTTGTGTTTTTGTTTGTTTTGAGGCACGATCTCCCTGTGTAGTCTCAGCCTCCTGAGTGGTGGGAGAATAGGCATGCACCATCATGCTCAACTGAGAGACATGACACTTAAAGAGCTGGATTTGTACGCATTTGACCTAGCATGCGTGAGGCCTGAAGGCACATCCCCAGCACTGAAGAAATAAAATTAAAAATAACATTTAAGAGATTTCTCTGAAAATGGTTTGTTAGTGCCCTGGTCACTATATTCAGGAAAGGGTTATGTTGCATTCACATGTGAGATGAAAAACTTGCCCAGCAAAAACGTCACGTTGTGTGCGTTTTCATTCATCTTGGAGAATTCAGAAGTAGTTGCTTCATTTTAGATGACTGACAGCAGTTCTTACTAATCAATGTCAAAATAATTAAAACTTGAATATTTGCATAAAATGCAAACTTATACCTGTACTTGAAATTTGCTGTGGAAAGGTTGGTCAGTTTTTTTTTTGTTGTTTTGTTTTTTTTTTTTGCTTTTTGGAGACAGGGTCTCGCTTTGTAGTTGAGGCTGGCCCTGAGCTCACTATGGTGCCCAGGCAAGCCGCCCCGCGAACTCAGCAATCCTCTTGTCTCTGCCTCCCGAGTGCTGGGATTACAGGCGTGAGCCACCACGCCCAGCATTGTGGTATGCGGTGTTGATTGTTGGTGGGCGTGAGTCTCCACGCCCAGCATTGTATGTGGTTTCCGGGGATCGAACTCAGGACCTTGCGCTTGTGAGGCAGGCGCCGGAACCACTGAGCTAACCCTCCGGCCC
>PVIC010031556.1:0-21220 GCA_004025085.1 Thryonomys swinderianus | reverse complement strand
CTTTGTAGTTCAGGCTGGCCCTGAGCTCACTATGTAGCCCAGGCAAGCCTCAAACTCAGCAATCCTCCTGCCTCTGCCTCCCGAGTGCTGGGATGACAGGCGTGAGCCACCATGCCCGGCACTGTGGTATGTGGTATTGATTGCCGGTGGCCGTGAGTCTCCATGCCCAGCATTGTATGTGGTTACCAGGGATCGAATTCAGGACCTTGCACTTGTGAGGCAGGCACCGGAACCACTGAGCTAACCCTCCGGCCCAAAGCAACAATATTTTAAAGAACATTCTTTTAATATTATTGTTCTTTGAGTTATTCAGTCCCTGCAATAACTTCAGTTTTTTCTTAAAGCATTCTTCATTCCCTCTACTAATAAGTACTTTTTTTGAAGAGAAGAGCCCTTCTTTTGAGTTTGTGACAACTCTTGAGTCGCATATCTCAATAAACCAAGAGCCCAGTGGTTCTGTTCCTCCGAGAAACCCTCAGTGTTCTGTATTCCAGCACTTGTACTGTCCCAAAATGGAAGGCTTGATCTTGATTTGGAGAACTTGGATAGAGTTCAAGAAATAAGAAACACTTGGACTAAAAATCTCTGAGAAAGTCCTCCTAAACTTGTAGTTATGTTTCACATTATACATTCTCTTAATGTGAACAAAAGCTGTAGAAAGGGACTCCATGTGATAATAGTCCCTCGGGTAGTAGAGAGGCTGTGTATATAGGCTGAGAGGAGTTAGAATTGAGTAATTACTCAGAGAATTTGCTCAAAGAAGACCTTTGAACTGGGTCACTGGGACTCCAAGTGTACCCACCCTTAGGCTCTGTACGCCTTGACAAATTAAGTAGAAAACAGAATTAATTATCCAGATAATTCTGGGTAACTAATATTTCACATCAATTATTTGTTCTAAGAAAACTCACTAAAATATCCTTTGGCCCAATTTACTTTAGTTTTTCTCTTCTCATTCAGTCACTGTAGATTTGGCACCCTTAGTCACTTGTCTCAGCTCCACATCAAACTTTTTTCTTATTTTACTGTGCAGATGAAATCCAAGTTCTTATTTAGAAATGTGGAAAGGGCGAGCCTAGGAAACCCATGATTTTGTGTTTTAAAAACTTATGTTTAAGATGTGACTCATGCATTCTCCTTCTGTAAGGCCAAGGACAGTCCTAAGAGTGTGGCCAGTTCTCAGAATAATTACAAACTAGACAGAATCTTCCAGATGTCTCCACCAGCCAGCATCCAGCACACCTACTGCCCTCCCCAGGACCCTGTCACTGGTATTTATTCTGCCTTGCCCTCCAAGGAAGCTCTGCTGTTCTCTGCAAGTCCCCACAGTTGAAAGCACTGGCAGGAAGAATTTTGGCCATGGTGTTAATGCTTGATAATGGCTTGAGGTTTTAACCCTCCTCAAGCAGCTGCCTCTCACCAGGAGAAGCTGTTTGCCCTAGAAAGCCTTGGAAAACTGAGACTTTGTCTAAGTTTTTTTTTTGTTCAGTGGCATTTGTGTTGTCGGCAGTAGGAATATACTCCTAAACATGAAATCCATCTAGGTCCTTTAATTTATATTACTAGTCTTTTGTGTATCCTGAATATTACTGATGTTGGCACTGGATATTAAAATATGAAGAATTTTGGTGTAGTCTGACATTGTGGAGAGATCATATGCTTTTTCAATTTTATCTGTCATCACAGAGGCAACTTGTAGTAGCAAAGAACAAAGGGTATGTTAAGAACCTAAAATAAAAGAGAAAAGATGCTTTCAATTTTAGGACCTACATATATGCTCTGTGCTAATATAAGGGCCTTAGTGGCAGAATCACAAATAATGAAGTAGAGCAGGATTAAGTAATTTTAAATAACATTTTTAACATCCATTCATAACCATGAAATGGTGCATGGACGATGATAACCCAGTACCTTCCAAAATCTATCAAACCTTCAAAAATATTCCTTTGGCCCACTTAAATGTCTCTAGTGAAGCCAAACTAATGTAGGACTATAGTTTGCAATCACGCTCCATTCAACTGAATGTTTTAAAACAAAGAGCTTATTAGGCATGGTGGCACATACCCATAATCATAGGACTCTGGGAGGATGAGACAGGAAGATGGCAAGTTTGGACTCAGACTAAGAAAATGAATGACTTGGCAAGACCCTGATTCAAAATAAAAAATAAAAAAGGTGCTGAGAATACAGCTCAGTGTGAAGGCTCTGGCTTCAATACCTAGTTCAAGAGAGCGAGGCCTTCTATGGTCTTAGGGTCAGAGCACAGCCCTAATGGGTATCAAGAACACAGACACTGCTGATATGAAAATATGACCAATAACATCATTGTATTTGTTGGATTCAGGAAGTCTCTGCAAGTATCTGCACTGCTCTGGTATAGTAAGCCAGAGAAATATCTGAAGAACTACAGTACATGGCTCTCAGGAAATACCATACTGTAGGACCATGGTAGGGAAACTATGTGTCAGAGCACAGGTTTCACAGGAAATTGCATGTATCATTGAAGGCTATAAAAGATTCACCATCTTGGGCTGAAGATTTAGCTCAGTGGTTCCAGCGCCTGCCTCACAAGCGCAAGGCCCTGAGTTCGATCCCAGTAACCACATACAATGCTGGGCGTGGAGACTCACGCCCACCAGCCATCAATACCACATACCACAGGGCCAGGCATGGTGGCTCACGCCTGTAATCCCAGCACTCGGGAGGCAGAGGCAGGAAGATTGCTGAGTTTGAGGCTTGCCTGGGCTCCATAGTGAGCTCAGGGCCAGCCTGAACTACAAAGCGAGATCCTCTCTCAAAAAAAAAAAAAAAGATTCACTTTCTTGACTCTATAAAAAGCCCTATCACGTACTAGCCATTAAACAAGTTCAGTTGCTCATACAGTGGGTATTACCATTTTGGTAACTTTACAGATTTGGAATATGGAGGGAAAGAAATACCAAATAGCTTAATTAAGGTCTCATAAAGGGAAAAATGTAAATTTCATCTATTTTTGAATCCAGGCTATTTGGAGAAAAGAATTCAGGTTGTACTAGTCACAGCATTGTTGAATAACTGGGATAAGTCAGTTGACCTCTGTAGACTTATTCTCTCATATGACATGAACATGACATAAACCGGGAAAATTCTGCATGGTTTTTGCATCTAAAATACTGAGAATATGAAATATGCACTGGGCATCTCTCTTGCATGACATATCTGTAGTTTTTTTTTTTTTTTTTTTTTGAGAAAGAGTCTTGCTTTGTAGTTCAGGCTGGCCCTGAGCTCACTATGTAGCCCAGTCAAGCCTCGAACTCAGCAATCCTCCTGTCTCTGCCTCCCGAGTGCTGGGATGACAGGCGTGAGCCACCACGCCCGGCTCTTCTGTAGTTTTTTATATCACATTTCTGATAGCATTTTATTAATTTTTCTATTAGTAATAAAATTTATAATAAATTAGTTCTATTGAACAAAAGTTGTGATACAATTGAATAAAATTCAATGAAAATGTTAAAAATGTGCTTTTTCTGCTTTGATAATAAGTGTTTACATATTTAGAATGGGTATTTAAGTCACTTCCATCCCCTTCCTTTACTGAGCTACACAGGTTATTCTTGCCTGGGATTTTTCTCCTTTAATTCTTGACAAGCCCAATTCATCTCTTAAGGATAGAGGAAAAAAAGACCACAAATTATGCAAGTTAAAGCTGTGTTTGTTAGTTGTCTCCCTATGATAAAGCAGTGATCACTATGTCATTTCAAAAGTGAAACAAAGCCAGGCGTGGTGGCTCACGCCTGTAATCCCAGCACTCGGGAGGCAGAGGCAGGAGGATTGCTGAGTTCGAGGCTTGCCTGGCCTACATAGTGAGCTCAGGGCCAGCCTAACTACAAAGCGAGACCCTGTCTCAAAAAAAAAAAAAAAAAAAAAAAAAAAAAAAAAAAAAAAAAAAAAAAAAAAAAAAAAGTGAAACAAAGACCTGGGCAAATACTTTCAAATTTATAAACTCTTGGTTCCATATCTTTGGAAAACAATGTCGCTGTTAGAAAGATAAAAGCAGTGATCAGCATTATGCCGTGATTAGCGATGCAGAGGTCTGCCTCAGGATGTGAGAGTTTGACCAAGCTTGATGGTTGTGCTATTTCAACAAAAACCAGACAGGTTTGAAATTTATGCGAACTAATACTAAAAAAATCCCTGAATTAAAACCTTCACTCACTATTGATCAAAGAACTCCAGACAAAAGTAAATCTACTAAGATCCTTTTCTAACAACCATGTCCAGCAGGTAAAAGAATGGGTTCTGTGGAAAGCACCAAACATTAGATCTCTGTGCGGTTTGGCTTCTGTTGCTAATTTGGGTGAGACTTTAGACAAAACTGAGTCTCAGTGAGTCATGGTTCTCCTGAATTAGACTAAAAATACAGCTATTATACCGACTGTTTAGAATAGTACTTTCCAGAGACAATTGACAGAATAGAAGCATTACTTTTGAAAAGATCAAGAAGCTGTCATTTATACTCAGATTGGGATGGAAAAAAATATTTGCCCAATATCAAGTAAAAAATAGATATTATGAGGCCTTCATTAAAAAGTTTGTAAAGAAATTTTTGATTCTAAGCCTTGTTCATTCTTTCTC
This sequence comes from Thryonomys swinderianus, assembly GCA_004025085.1. Classification (NCBI taxonomy): domain Eukaryota; kingdom Metazoa; phylum Chordata; class Mammalia; order Rodentia; family Thryonomyidae; genus Thryonomys; species Thryonomys swinderianus. The sequence goes on along the minus strand of PVIC010031556.1, from coordinate 16,606 downwards.
ATATTTTGATGACTTTTGTTAATATTCTTGTTTTTGTTTTGCCTTTGGTTTTGGTCTTTTGAAACACCATCTGGCTATGTTGTTAAGGCTGGCCTTGAGCTCACTATAAAGTCCAGGCTGAATTCATGGCAATCTTCTTGCCTCAGCCTCCAAAGTGCTGGGATTAGAGGTGGGAGCCCTCATGCCTGGCCTTGATAACATTTTGAAAAGACAAGAATATCTTGAAAAGGCAAAAAATTTTATTATCAGAGGATCTTTTCTCTTTTGAGACTTTGATTATACAACTTTCTGAGTTCAGTAAAGACATCTGTTGAAGTGTCCATTCTTCCAACAACAGCAACAACAAAAAAACAGGAGATGCAATTGAAGAGGTATGTTGCCAGGGATTACCCACCCCCCCAATGGCAAGGTGGGGGCTCGCTAAACCGTCATCAGGTAGTCAGGGCAGGCAGTGACGAAGGACAAGCTGGTACCAGCAAGCACATATCAGCACTTCCGGCCACAGGGAAAAGTCCACCTCTTTGAGAAAGCCTCAGTTCCGTGCCTCATTTATGAGCACTGATGAAACAGGGCTGCAGGACACGTGGAACAATTGCCTCTGCTCAGAGTCAACTGATGGTGAACTTCAATCATACCTTCAAAATGCCTTTACAGCAACACCTGGGTGAGTGCTCAGGTTTTTAGCTAGAGTCTGTTGTGCAGCTAAGCTGACACTTAACACTGACCATCACATATTGTAAGTATAAAGATGAAGGGAAAAGCCCCAAACTGGAAGAAAGGGCCATGATAAACAAACTCCTGACATCTCTGTTTTTCCCAGGCCGGTCAGACCTGATTTCCAGATTTGGATTGAAATATAGAAGTCGTTTTCTTGTGGCTTTTGTTACCACTCCTAAAGGCACTTTGTCATACTCAAACTGACAAGCTGTCCCCTTTGGAACTTGTGGCTAGATTTTCTCAGAGATGTGCTTAATTGAAATCACTCTTGGAGATTCTATCTCCACTTTATAGTCTTAGGATTTGCTTTGTTTTTAAACTGGAGCAGAGGAGAGGATGAATGGCTGATATATTTGATGATACATAATCACATTAATACTTTATTGCCACATTTGTCAATATATTAGTGCAATATGTTATCATATACATTATTAACTGCTGCTGTTAAATGTTTTATACTGATCTTTTACATTTTTTATTTCGATTGTGATAAATTTGGATCCAGGGGATCTTTTTTCTTTCAGAACAAGAGGGAGCAAAAATATTGCATTAAAGGAACTTGGCAGGACCTAGCCTAGGCTCCCAAACAAAGAACACCAGTATTTTTTTCTTCCCCCATCCTTTTCACCTGCCCTTTCTCTGCTGAGCAGCTGCAGGTATTAGCACTTAAAAGTGCCAGATCGACTGGCGCTGCACAGAAGAAACCCGATAATTCCCATCTTTGGCAATATCTCTGTAGTTCATCGACAGAGGATCCCTCGTTGTGTGATGGTTGTGAGGTGGCCTTCGATAAACCTGGATTTACAGCTGAGACGTCCTTTTCCAGCGAAGTGTTATTTCTAAATGTTATCTCTTGAAGTTGGGATTATGTTCTTAGCTGTAATTATACAGTAATGCCATCATTCCTGGGCAGAGGCCAAAAATTAAGGCTGATTGGACATGTCACACTATCTTGTTTCTTTCTTTGTTGTTTGTTTGGTTGGTTCATTTTGTTTTGCTTTCAGTTTAGAGAGCCGAAGGAGAAAAAAAAAGAGAATTGGGACAGAATTGGGACTTCTTTAAGTATGGTGACTCTTATACTTAAAAGATCACCAAGAAAGTGACAATTTGTCTTATGAGTTTATGGGTTGCCTCACAGAGTACATACTGCATCCTACATTTCCAGCACTACCTGAAGTTTACAAAATCACTATGGTCCTAGTAGATTTTGTGCAACTGAATTTTCTGCGTACATGAAGTGGGTTTGTGGTTTAAAGCAATTGTGCCACATACCTGTGTGTAAAACAAAGAAACAAAGACTGTGATTTAGCCTGTTTTTTAAATTATGATTTGTATATTATTCTTTGTTAATATAGAAACCAGGAATCACTAAGTTTCTAGGATATGTATCCGTATATTTATATATATATTAGAGATAAAATATTTATATATGTATATTTTATTTTTAGGTATTTATATATATATGAATTGGTCAGTAGAAGGCATATGATTTCTAGAAATTTCTTTCTCTGTTCTAAGGCATCATGGGATGTTAGTCTTTTATCAAACCATCATTAACTTTAGAGTTAGAGCTAGTCTTACCAGTGGAGACCCGAAGACTTATAGCCTCTTGGTGTTTGAAATCTTAGTTTACTCAGTGATAAAGACAGGTAGAAAACCAAATACCCTCCAAAATTTTTTCCTAATTGTGATTTCTTTGAACTCCCTTCCTCAGAAGTTTCTAGTAACTTTTTAACAGTTTCTAGTAATAACTCTGTGTCTCAAACTCATGGTAACTTGTATTATGACCTATACAATGATCAAGGTTCTGAAATATCTTTATAAATCATATCTTTAGAGTATTCACAGACAAGGAGCTATGCCTGTGTTCATTCTTTAGCATACAGATCCTGCAAAACTAGATCTGTGTGCCCATACCAGAATTGCTTCTCTAACAATGACCACTCCACTGCTGTCTGTATTAGTTCAATGACTATTAAGATATAATATATACTATATATTTCTTACACAATATGTTTTATATAAGGTAATACTACTTATTTAATATAAGACATTTTCTCAGAGAAGGAGAAAAAAAAGACATTTAGCAAATTTGTCTGCAGAGTGGTTCGGACCAGAAGAGGTGAATTCCTGTGAAAGGGTCCTGTGTACGTTCGCAGGTCTCACTGAGGTTGTCAGACATCAGACAGTCACGTCCGTCAAAGATGTTTTTACCAACTGGAGGTGGAAAGGGATTTGGATGTGGTTTAATAAATGTTATAAATGCCAATGATTAAACCACATAATAGTAAGATTTTAATTCTTTTTATAAATCTAACTGCCTCTTATTTTTTCAAATTGTGCTTTATAATTGCAGGTATAATAAAAATATTATATAAGTATAAAAATGTTTTTTAAAAAATAAGACTTCTGTAACACTAAAACTGATTTTGCTATTCTACCTTCCCTTAGCCTCTCAATTTTAATCTATATTTCATCAGTTTATCATTACACTTTTTGTGGTGCTAGAGATTGAATCCAGGGCCTTTGGGCTGAACTGTATCTCAAGTCTTTTTCCTTTTTCTTGTTCACTTCCTTCCTTTCTAAGGCAAGACATTGCTAAACTGCTGCATTGTTCAGGCTGGATTTGGTTTGCAATTCTCCTGCTTAATTCTCCTAGAGTACTGGGCTTACAGGCCTGAATCTAGGGCTCAAGGTCCACTCACTCTACCCTTTGGCCCCTGATTTAGCATCTGGTTGTCAGCACTGTCCATTAAGTAGTTTGGAATTGAAAGTGAGATCGTAACCATCCCTTTCATGAACTTCTAGGGTCCAAAATACTACCGTTTTCCATAAGTCTCTCTTTCCTCTGCTAGTGTTCCTTATGGATCTCACTGTTATCAAAGAACAGTTCCTTCAATCTTACCCTTAAGAGTAACACTGTTTAAAAAAGAAAAAAAAAAGAGTAACACTCTTCAATCAAGTAAGACTTCCTTCAGTCTCACCCCTGCCTTCTCTCTAGGTCTGGAGTGTGTATTTTAGGTCCTGAGATCAGAACTGCATTTGAGATAAAAGAAATTCAGCACATCTTTATGTTGGCTCTTTGACTTGTCTTCTTAGTACTTTAACAAGATTGGGAGAAAGTTTGAATTTACATTCACAAAACATGGGAAATAGGCAATGAATATGTGCATGAACAGATAAATGGATAAAGAAAATATGGTATATATGGTATACATCGTGGAGGACCTCTTGGTCATAAGGAAGGATTCAGAGTCATTTGTAGGAAAATTGGATGTATCTTGAGACCATAACATTAAATAAATCAGAACAAAAAATTAAATAGTATATAGTTTCTCTTATATGAAAAACCTAATGTATGTGTAATTTAAAGAACACAATAAAAGATAATGGAAATATAGATGTACTGCTCTTGCAGACAGAAAGGGGATCTACACATAATGGGGAAGGAAGTAGGTACATAAGAAGAGAAAATTAAACAGATTAGTATGTGATATGTACATGTATAAACACCATATAATAATATTGCAAACATGTAGTCATAAAAATAGATGATCCTGAATAGTTTTGCCTTAATGAGCACTGACCATAGTTAATAGCAAAATGAGATGAAAGAAATGATGAATAATTGGCCACAGTTTCTTATCATTGACTCTTACTCTATGCTATGCTCTTAGAAGACTACTCACTTCCCATATTTTATCTATTTATCTTTTGAGTAACACAAAACATACTCAATACAGCACAAAAAAAGAAAGATAATAATGGTTCATGTGTCTATAAGGTTCATGGACAGTTCTAGTATCAGGCATGGTACTTTCTGGAGATCAAAATGATATCTGAGTTACTTATCTTTCTCTCTTGATTTTTCACTATTCTCTTCTGAGGTATTGATCTTTTATTTCCCAGTTGTATTGGATATCCTGCAAGTGACTGCTCATGACCAAAACTGAGAGCTGTGCATCAAGAGATCTACCTACTCTTATCAGACATAGAATGACAGGTCATTTCTCAGCTCCTACTAAAGGTGTGTATTTTATGTGCTGAGTTCTGACCCATGGAATATGATCAGAAGTGTAGGTGCTATTTGTGGGCCAAGGTTTGTAAGTGGTTCTGTCTGCCACTCCCTCTTTCTACCCTTGCCCCTCCCTCTGCTTGTGCACAGAGGCACTGAGGGGTGGCTTTGCCACACAGTACAAAGGATCTCAGTCACTTTATCATTAGTGGAGGAAATCTTCAGCCTAATAAAGAATATCTGTCTAAACCATTAAGATAGAAATAATTTTCATTGTGCTCAAATTATTATACATTCTAGAGTTTGTTTCAGTAGCTGGTCTCATCCCATCAAGTTCCCTGGAATGTATGACCAAAGGCAACTCTAGCTTAGATGATTCATGAGGCCCATTATTAGTAGAAAAAGACAGTATCTCGGAGATACTTAGACTGGAAATATCCCAGGGATACTAAAGATAAAAACTGAATAACAGGAAACTCAAACATACAGAAAGAATGAAATTTTTAGAGTTTGAGCTTGTCAAATTTCAGTAGTTGGCATACAAATCAATAGTATGATTTAGAGAACTTCTTAAAATGCAGACTCTTGGTCCATACTTCACAGATTCTGATTCAAATGATTTGAGACATGAGTCATGAGTCTGTATTTTGCAACTGCCGGGGGATATTCTAATGCAAATGTTTCATTGACCAAAATGTTAGAAAAAAAAAATATATATATATATATATCTTGAAAATCCCATTTCAGAAGTTTGGGCTGACATTTTGTATTCTATTAATTTTTATTTTTATTTTTGTCAAAAAAAGCACAATTATTCAGTCAGCAAGAAATAACTTAAAATTCTCTGTAACTAAACTTAAGTAATAATTGATGACATAGGTCATTATGTAGAGGGCACCAATACATGGGTTGTCCTTAACTGATGCCAATTAAATTGTATTAACTCAAGATAACTTGGGTAAAGGCTGTTCTCAACACTGTTGAGCACTGCAATCACCCCAGGAAGCTTAGATGCTGCAGACCCTAGTACTTGAGTTCCACCCCAGCATGGTAGACTGATTACTTGGAGGGCCATCTAGGATTCTTAATTTTAAAGGATTTCTAGGTGGTTCTAATACACAGCAAGTTTCCCAAACTATTGGTTTAGGTTAATGCTTCTGAAAATCCGATTTTAAGATCAGTTGCTTGAGCATTACCAGGGATTTGTCAGAAATGCAAATTCTCAGATATTAGATTTGCTGAATTGGAATTGCTGAATGAGTTTAACAAATCTCTGAATTCTATCCATGTCCACATTTCAGACAAGATCTACTAATATAGCAGCATAATTCCAAATACAGTTGGTAAGAATAGTTGTCTGGGGAGGTTTATGAGACTACAGATTTCTTAGCTGTACCATCACTCCTAGATTCTAACCAACAAACTACAAGGAAAACCTTTCTCCTTCTCTCCTCCTACCTTGTTCTGAATTCTAAAGATATGACAGGCTGACGTGCATCTCAAAAATATATGGCTGCAGAAACAAGGACAAACTCAAATATGTCTTTAGCCCTGTGCTCTATGTAACTGACCAGCTGAGTTTGGAAAAGACTTTTCTGCCCCTGCTCCTGAATCGATTGCTCATTGCTCCCTTTTCTGGAAAATTCTATGAGCAGGAATGAGATTGGAAGCCCCATAACCCTATGCAAATATGAAATACTACCATCAAATGGTCTTGGAGTAGAAAACGATGTTTCCTTCTCTACTTCTGCCTCTAGGGAGACTGTTTCCCACTGACATGTTCCTTTCATATTTTAATTTTTAATGGATAATCTGGAGAAAGACACACTGGACTCTTCTATCTTCTTCATTTCCATAATTATCCAGAAATAAGCTTTGCTCCAAGAAGCACGGGTTATCTCGATGCCTCTCTGCAGTTTCTTCATTCTCCCCTGCCTCGCTTGCTTCTTTCTCTCTGTCTCTGTCCCAGCTAGTGTCTCTCTGTTTCACCCTCTTTCTCTTTTATTATTATTACTTAAGGATCATAAAGTGGAAGTCAGGTTGCTGAGTTTTCTGAGACAGATGAGGCCAAGTGGTCCACCGGGAGCTCTTGGCACCAGTCTCTCACTGCATCCCAGCATATGGAGTTGAATCTCCAGGCGCTGACATTAACACTCCTGCTTCAGGTAACTCATTTAGCTTCGGTGTCATTTTACAATAAATATACCATCCACCGACACAAATTAGACAGCTATTGAGATTAATTTTGAGGCACTATCGGCAACATCTTAAATCAAAAATCATTCTTTATTAGCATGCTCGGCGGTATAGTATGCCTGCCCTCCCCCCTCCTGATCCCTGCCACAAGAATAAATGAGGCCCCATGGTTGACATAGCGCATCAAGTGTTTTATAATAGTCTAATTGTAGCTAATGGTTTGTGCAGCTAATTAAGGCCCTATGAATTACAGTAATCAGTCAGGCTCATCCTTTAAACCAGATAGTTCTATTCAACCGTCCCTTTAGTAAGAAACAAAATATATAACTACATATAACTAGAAGTACACATGCCCATACATAGACACAGGCTGTGATGATAGCCTGGATTCGTTTAGACACAAAGAAATTAATAAGACTGACTTTTTTCTTTCTTATAACCATACATTTATTTCAAAAGATAGATTTTCAGCAACAGCTTAGTCACTGCGGGTGGAGAAAAGGTGGAGTCCTCAGTTGGCATTTATCTGAAAACTAAAAATGGGGTTGGTGCCAAATATAGCTCCTCTTCCCTCCCACCTCCCACTGTCTCTCCAGGGCACAGCCCAAAGGTTACCATTTGGTATCTGTTAGGTTTTGTGGATCCAGATGACTCAGAGTGATGGTAACAAAGAAGTTATCTGAACAAAATGGTTGAAGATTTGAGATAGATAAAATTCCATTTGCTCGTCTCCATCATGGTTGGTGAAGCCGTAAATGTAAATGGGTTCTTTTGGTGGTGATAAGAAGTCAGTGAACAATTCAAGTAAATCAGTAATCATAAGATGATTTTCTTTTGTAGTAACTTTATTTCAAAGAAAATAAACAGAAATTTTTTTTAAATTACAAAAGAGCTCTTCAAAAGCTCTGAAAGATATTCCACTTCTTGGTTTATTTAAGACTTGACTGAACATAACAGAAAAGAACCCAGGAAACAATTCTGCAAGGACTCAAGGGATTGAAAGGAGGGGGTGATAGGTCTTTCCCAACACTTGTGTCTTTGCTTCTTTGAGAAAGAGAAAACAATCAATAGAAATGTCATCCGTGTGACCTCTATTGGAACAACATGTGCCACAGTCCCCCAAGGGCCCGGTGCCAGTGCAAAAGGGAAGGCAGACATTTTCATGAAGATTGCATGTGTTCATCCTGTTATCTCACATTCTCACAAACTTGTAAGGACCTTGAAAGTTGAATGATGTTGCTTCTAAACATTATCAGATTACCCTCCCTCAAACAGATGATTGCAGTCAATTCTGTTATGTAAAATGCATTCCTATGGGGTATGCAAATAAATGGTGGTTTCCCATTCCCCTCAACTTCCTTCTATCTCGCCAACATTGTCTTCCTATAACAGAGGGTCATTTCTTTGTAACTCTGCAGGAAATGAGTCAATATTCCATATGAATCTTCATAAGTTTCTCTCAGTCTCCAGGTGGAGTTATTCTTATTTGATGAGATGATAGCTGTAGGTTTTTTAAAAAGCTCACAATTGTAGTGTAATGGAAAGCTGCACAAGAAAAAGAGCTGTGTTTAATCTGCATCCTCATTCTGAAGAATTCCATGGTTAAATATAAATGTTTCTTTATTTATGAAATGGTGGCTTTCAAATTAAATAGTTAGCTTTATGCCTATCCCCTTATCAAAAGTCAGTGTAACCTGTTCACAGAAATGTGACTGGTTTATTGATGTATTTTTATTTCTAAGCTTGCAAGACCAAGAACACGTTTTTCATGGCCATCCATGATGGCATTAGAAGTGTACTTTTTATCTGCTAAGTGTGCTTTGTGAAGCATTATCTGCATGTTGACATTTGATTATGTGTACTTCAAGGCTTTTTCTGAAGTTTTCTCCCTTGAAGATGACCAGGTGTTTCTGGAAATCAGATTGACAGAGATGAAGAGTGTTATTTCCCTGGCTCACATTTCCACCTCCTTTCCCCCTCCTTCCCTATGCCCCTCACCCCACAATTATCCTTTGTATTTTTTGTGAGGCTGAAAATTCAGTTTGTGCTAATCCAGGTAACTGTAAAATATTTGCTTCTTGTTCAAAACCAAAAATGCTTTCCCATAGCTGGGAATCTGGTGGGACAGGACTGGAATTTTACTTATACTATATTCAAGCAGAAGTTGGATGAGAGTTCTCCCTCACCTGTTGTTTGCCTCTTTCTATAGAATATATACATCCACAAGCTTTTCATCATGTAAGATGGCTTTGCCACTCTTACCAGGTACCATCAAACTGCTTCTTCATCTTGTTTTTTTCATTCATACAGAGGAATATGCACTCTGTTCCTATCTATTCTAATGCTCCAAATTTTATGCATCTTAAAAACTAGTAATGAGCAGGGCATGGTGGCTCACGTCTGTAATCCCAGCACTCAGGAGGCAGAGGCAGGAGGATTGCTGAGTTCGAGGCTTGCCTGAGCTACATAGTGAGCTCAGGGCCAGCCTGAACTACAAAGCGAGACCCTGTCTCAAAAAAAAAAATAAATAGTAATGATGCATGTGTGATGACTTTAATCTACTGCAGTACTCAGTCTCATATGGGAACAGAGTATAGAATACTCATTTGATGCCTCTAATTGCAGTGTAGACCATATTTTTGTAGCCAACACTCCAAACACCTTGGGTAGACAATTGCCTGTCTTAAAGTGCCAGATCTGGGACAGCTGAAATCTGAAGTTTTTCCGGTTTCAAACCTCCATGATTTTCCAAGTCATATATCTACTGAATGAGGGTAATGAAGCCTAGATACTTATAAAGAGCTGAATGCAGAGTCTGGCCAGCCGTTTGGATGACTTAGTGCTATTTTCTTGTTTTGTTTAATCTCCTTCTAGAAAGTGGACAGTGTATTAATTGTATTTATAAATACTGTATGGACCAGTTGCACAGCCTCAGCACTCATTTAAAAAGAAAGATTAAACAAATTAAAAAAGAAAGATTAAATAAATTATTGTAATAAATTGAGCTGCCTAGTTGCTTTACTCTGAGCACCCAGAGTACCCAAAGGAGCCCCAAGTCTAAATACAGAAATGATATAAAGAAGTTTGGACCAACAGGAACACATGCATTTTGTAGGAGAGATTCACAAAATCATTTGCCAATGTGGATTCATCCTTGGGTTGGCTCAAGGCCTCTCTGTATTAGAGAAATCATAGCATTTCCCATTCCACAGTTTGACAACCTCCACCTGGTATAGTTGTTCATTTATCTCAAAATTTAGGCATGTATGTTTGATGGCTTATATGAGGCAGGGATAGATTGATCATACCTATTGCCCATGCCCATAGAAACTGCAAAAGTACCACTATATTTCTTGATTCAATGTGTGACAGATCTCCAATTCTTGAGTTCCAAACACCTTCCTTCCTTCCTTCCTTCCTTCCTTCCTTCCTTCCTTCCTTCCTAGAAGGATACTGGAGATTGAACCTAGGGCTTACACACTGAGTTATATCTCCCAGTCCATTTTTACTGTTTTTCATTTTTAAACGTGGTCTCACTAAATTGCCCAAACTGGATTCAAACTTGGATCTTTCTGCCTCCCTTAAGGCAGTGAGCAAAGGCATATGTCATCTTGTCTTGTTAAACATTTATCTTTTCAAAATTTTCAAAGCAGACCTTGGCCTCAGTGAAGAGTATATGTGCTCCTAAATTACAAAGCAACTGCAGGTGAAAAGAATATGAATTATAAGATTCTAAGTTGGGTTATCACAAGAATATGTAGTTTAGGGCAAAGGTGGGTAGCACAAGTTGCAGTTAGCTACTGTATCTCAGTGGCGACCCTCACTTAGAGTGTCCAGTTGTTATTTGAGCAGCCAAGAGGAATGGTATGCAGCCCTTGCATCTGTCCTTCCAACTCACCACATCTGTCCTGAAAAACCTACATATCCCTTTCTTTTAAGGATTTGTCATAAGTCCACAATACTCTAAGAAGTACTCCTAGAGTACACCAGGCTGTGCAACTGCTCTTTTTTTTTTTTTCCTGAATAAGATAGTCTCTTACTGGGTAAGAGTCTAATCACATGCATTTGTGCATTTGTTTACCATTCCAGTTGTGGTCTGTGGGGCTAATGTGGAAATTAATTCACAGCAGGAGAACATATACCAGATGACACTGGTGAAGGCATAAAGCCTAAGAAATTTGGGAGGAGATTAAGGCAAATTTTTATAGAAAGGAGAGATAATTTGAAGCTGGAAAAATATAATAAGAAGCACTAAACTGGATTTATCTCTGCTGTTCCAGAAATGTTAGCTTATCAACCAAGGAATTCAATTTACAGGTTATTTGAAAGCAGATTTAATTTAACTTTTAAAATCACTTTTCTAAATAAAAATGTACTGAAAATGATTATTAAAATGTAGCTAATGACTGTGCTGATTTTTATTTTGAGTAATAGTAAAGCACAGTTGTAAAACAGATTCTGGATCCAGAATGTTGAGTTTATCTTGGAGCTCTGATATTCAGAAGTAATTCTGGTACTGCTACTTAACTGTTCCGTGTCTTTCTTTTCTTATTCATTCTGAGAAGTACATAGTACCCATTGCATAACAGTAGTATGAGTAGTAAGTTAAACTGTTACTGTATATAGATTTCTCAGAATATTGCTCAACACATACTGCAAATCTTAGATGTTAATATCTTTAAGCAGTTTAATAATCTTGGGATATTAATAAACATTAGGAAAATCTTATATATAAAGTGGTCTGGGACAATGAGGTCTGAGTTATAACTTACATTTTTCTGAGGAAACATTGGCCTGAATGATGCGCTCTATTACCTCTGTAAAATGGGGAATAGAAACATAAAACCTTATCTATTTTACAAGATTATACAAATGGAATTAGGTTAAACAGAAAACTTTGTAAAATATTTAATAAAATTGCATAATGTTCATCATTTGCTATCTACCAAATTGTAATTAGTGCTTGTTAAAAATCACAAAAATGACAAGAACATTTTTCTGCCAAATGAAATAAAATTGTTGAAAAGTGGAATTAAATTCATTTTGATGTGATTTGGATCAAGACCATGGTTATAATCAGGTATGTCCTATGGCCATGTTTTCAGTTCTCTACAGTGTGGATTTTTTAAAGGAAGTGTAAGGACCTTTTGATGTTGCAGAGGAAAGTAACATTTTAATAACTGATTATCTCTGTGCCCCTCAAATGTCTCACTGTCTCTGTCCATGAAATGGAATGCTTCATTTGTGTTAAAGTATAATAAATCAACAACAATAGCTGATTATTAACTAATCAGAAATTATTAGTTCCAGTCAGTCACTTGCCATATTTTTGGAAACAACTTCCTCCTCTTCTTCCCCTTCTCCTTCTCCTTCTCCTTCTCCTTCTCCTTCTCTTTCTCCTTCTTTTTCTTCCTTGGAAGAAAAGTGAATAAACAAATTTTATTAGCACAATGTATTATGCATAATACTTTAAATGAATGAACGTATTTAAAAGTGTCAATAGCAATAATTTAAAAGGCAGAAGCTTTAACAAAAAGGAGGAAGTCACAAATATTAGCCACAGTATTTTAATTTACATTAGTTAAAACATTGAAATAAAAATACCAGTTTGGATATATATATACATATTGGAAAAAAAAAGAAAAAGTATTTATGGGGAAATACTGTTTGGAGATTCCCTTGCAATAGGCAATCAGTCACTATTTCTAAGGCAATACAACCTACCAGAGGAACATACTGTTGTTTTATTACTTTGCCACCTTTTCTAAGCCACAGAGAACACATTTCTTGAAACAAAATCACTGTGGTAAAGCCTAGCATCTTGCTCAAAATAGGTCCAAACTCTAACTAACGGCATGAAATCTTGAAGAGAAAACTAATAAAGCAATCACATCTTTTCTCTTGTTCGTCATCAAAATATGACTTTACCTAAGGACGAGAGTCTCCTGTCTATCTTATCAGTGTCTGCCATACCTGTTGATTCAGCTCTCTACTCATAATTTTGGCGTCGTTGTTTGTACTAACAATGAGGGTGCCACTTCAAGTGATCAGCCAAGCAGCCACTGCACAAATGGCATGAGGTTCTAACTGGTAATTTGCATGTCTGAAAAAAAAATCAGTGTTTCCCCATGTCTACATCATTTTTGGCCTCTGTGGTGTCCCATCCCCCTTAGGGGGTCAGTGTCAGTATCACTTTCCCTGACAATTAGACATAAAAGTCAATGTAAATTACTATTTTCCTTCTACAGTGGATAAAAGATACTTTTCTACAGGTTAAAAAATAAAGAAAAGGAAAAGTGTGGTGATGTGATTGAGTATCAACTGTTTGTTAGAAATTGTGTTCTAAACCTTACACAAGCTGAATATTAACTATCTGAGATACTTAAGATCAGAAGTATTTCAGATTTCAATATTTTGGATTTTTATATACTTGTATATAAATGATGAAACATCTTGGGGATGAGATCAAAGTCTAAATACAAAATGAATGTATGCTTCATGTGTACTTTATACTTAGAGCCCGGAGGCAATTTTATACAATATTGTTAGTGTGCTCATGTTTTGACTGAACCCATCACATAAAACCGGATATGGAATTTTTCTTTTAGTGCATTAAAATATTGTTCTAAAATGTTTTTAAGAGCATTTTAGACTGCATATTTTGGGATTAGAAATACTCAACCTGTATATGTCAATCCATTCATTTTCATCATGTATCTATATTTTATGAGAAACATTTTTTAGATGGTAAAAATTGGAACTCAAATATTTTATTCTTTGTTTAAAGTTTTAGAGAAAAGTCAGGATTTGAACTCAATTACATAGATACATATGCCTTTAAAATTTCACCAAAGAAGGCAGGACTCCATCTCAAGGTAGTACTTTCTTGATTTCTACTTGCAGGTCAAGCTCTAATTTGTGTTCTGGAATATTCTATGACTATCAAGTGATTCCTTTCTTCCTTAGAATTCCATTGTTCTAAGTGGCTGCCACACTCAAAAATAATTTCACTGTACATTGACACGTTATTTATTTTTTATCTATTTACATTTTTCTAATGGTGCTACAGGCTGATTCAAACCAAAAAAACTACATTACTTGTTTCAGAAAATATGTTCAACCTCCCTAGAGATGTGATCCACATGTGATAACTAGATTATAAATTCTTGTTAACCTTTTTGATAACTGGACATATTTGGAATTCTACTCTAGAAAGTCTATCTTTCCATCATTAGTAGAGAGCTATGCTCTCTCATAGTTTGTAATCAAGGTAAAAATCAAGAAAATTATATCATTTTCCATAAGAGTCTGAAGGTAAGCCCCCAACTGAGAAAACATCTTTCTTTGAGAGTTCCCTGGAAGCCCTACCACTGATCAGATTCTCCCTATCAGTTTTTAAATTCAAACATATTTCTGGGTAATGAATGTCGGAAAAAAGTTCAAAAGAAGGAACATCTACTGTTATTGCATACCTGGTCAGGTGTGAGAAAAGGTGAGGCCGTACTAGGGATTCTAGACATCCCTCATGTAATTAAAGGGTATGTTCTTTCTATTATTAAGAGATATATTTATAGTAATGCCACTATTATCATTTAAGAAGGCAGGAAAAACTTATATTGAAGGAAAATAAACCTTTAGGCCATATTTTTCCTTTCTTCTCCAAAATACATTAGATGGCTCATGTCAGACATCACCAGTTAGCATTATTCAGGTAGAGCCACTTCATCAGCTGTGGTCAGTGAGTTGTGGAACTGTATCACTTCCAGGCCAGAGTGTTTGGTGTTCATATCAGACAACTGTAGACAGACTTACTGATATGGAGATTCAATTCAACAACGTATTCCCTGGATATTGAACTACATGATAACCATGGTTGCAGTGTGGCCCAGACCTATAGCAGACTTTTGTTATGTTTAGTAAACTGTTTGTGTGCAGTATAAGTCTACCTTGAATGGAATAATGAAAGAGGTATTATAAAGCATTATTTGTAAAAGAATTTTGATATTGATTAACGCAAATAGGAAATTTTTTAAAGAAAAATATAAGTAATATATAGGAAACACAATAAGATAAAACCAAAAAATATCTATAGTTTTCCCAGGATAGAGGATGAACAGTTAATGTTGACTGGATGTTAGTGAAAAGCAGATATGGATAATAAGCCAAAAGATATAGTTAGAATTTTAACAGAAGATTGTACCAGTCCTACTGGCAACAGATAATCACTTATTATTGTGGGGTTCATTTTAGGAAGAAAAAGTCAGAAAAGACTGGAAGAAAAGCCTCAGTAATTTTTTTGAATATAGGTAAGAACAACATCTGTAGCATATTGAACATGGGACAAAAGAAAGTAGGAAATGCAGTCACATCCAGATAACAATGTTTTGGTTGATGACAGATCATAAATAAAATGATGGCTTTATAAAATTCCAATGGATCTGTAATATCCCTATTGCCTAGTAACATTGTAGCCATCAGAATGTGGATATTGCTATGTTACCCATGGGTTTGTGCACTTCTCATGTTATGCCAGCATGTAAACAAACCTAACACAATCTTAATTGCATAAAAGTACAATATATACAATTATATACAATACATAATATGCGATAATGGTAATAAACTACTATTTATTGGTTTACATTTTTATCATACTTATATCATCATTTTAGACATGCTCCTTCTAAAAAAGTTTCCATAAAATAACACATTCTCTTCTGCCAACAGTAACTTAATCCTATGTTTGTGAAAGTACACTGTATGATGTTCTCAGGATGATAAATTGTCGATACCAAAATTCAGAAAATGTTTCATTACTTCAGATGAATGTGTTGTGTCTGTTATACACCATATATTGAATTATAAAGATTCATGTTAGACACAACTGTTTCCATTTTTTATCAAGTGTACATGTAATTCTTCATGTACATGTTGTTCATGTAACCCTTCATGTCTGTATCCTGTTGTTCATTTGGCAATGTCTCAAACACACCTGTTTACAGTACACCTGTTTACAGCTGTTTCTGTACTGACCCAGTGATCTATTCCTTAGACTCCTTCCAACACTTCACTTCAACAGCACCTCTTCATTGAGGCCCTCCCTCCTCCTTCTCCTGGGCAAATCATCCTCTTCTCATCACTCCACACCTCTTTTCTCTTTAATTTCCTCCCTGACACATTTCAGCTCCTCACGCACATCTAATTTACTTATTTATTTTGTTGTATATCTTCCCTTTGAATACTCTATGCACGATGAGGAAAGAGATTTTGATTTGCTTCACTCACTAGAGTACAAGGATGCCTAGCACACTAAACATGATAGACATTTCCTGAATTAATACATTTCCATCATTATTATAATAGAAAAATAATACTAAAGAAGGATGAGGCCACTATTTCCACCTAATGCTTCATTATCGAGACCATCAATCAATCTGGTTCACCACACACCTCCTGGACATGTGCGTTAGGCGAGAACAGAGCTTGATTCTGAAGAATAAAATAAAAACATATTTCAGGCCTCAAATTTAGCTGAAGAAAAATAAAAACTGAATAGTAAAGAGCAGTAAGTGTAAGGCTAGAGCTAAAAATCAAACAAAATTCTGCTATTTCCAGTTTTTCTGCTGTTTATCACTTAGAATTTTCTAGAAGAAGTCTTCATCAGATAACAGTGATAAC
>PVIC010031555.1:0-21265 GCA_004025085.1 Thryonomys swinderianus | reverse complement strand
CATGCAGGGTTCTGTTACTAGAAATCTTTTCGTACCGGGGGTGGAACTCAGGACCTTGCATTTGTCAGGCGGGCGCTGTGCCACCGAGCAACATCTTCAGCCCACGGAAAGCCTTGTCTCAGTGCGCTCCCTGTTGGACTGGCTGGCCGAGCCTGAGCTGTCTCAGACTTCCTCAGCCTTTTTCCGCACAGTGTCTCACCGCTTCTCTGTGGGTGCTCAGTGTCAACAGGTTCTCATGGCAACCTAGATCAAAAACCAAACCAAACCAAACACCCAATTGAACCGGCTCAGAAATAAAAATATGATTAAGTAGGATATAGCTCAGTACTAAGGCCCCAAGTTCAATTCCCAGGACCACATCTGCAATAGAAAACAAAAGGAAATACTCAGCAGGACAGTGAGGTCCAAAGAAATTAGCACGGGTTTTTGTCCTAACAATTTAGTACTCACTTGAAAAAAATAATACATTTTCATCGAAAGACAGCTAGTATTTTTGTTTCATTCTTAAATAACCACAACTACTAATGGATGTGTGGGTCTGTTGGACATTGTACAATTTCTTAAATCTTAAATTAGATTGGATGCCCTTATTCCTCATTACACTTTTTTCCCACAGAGACAGACCCTGTATCATTGAAAGATACTGAAACCAGGCATGGCGGTACATACCTATAATCTCAGCATTCTGAGAGGCTGAGGCAGGAGGCCAATTCAAGTCCAGCCTGGGCAGTTTAGCAACTTACAGAGATCTTGTCTCACAAATACAAAAGGACTAGCAATTGAGAAGGCTTTGAGTTCAATCTTTAGTATTGCTAAAAAAAAAAAAAAAGGCTATTTAGTGTGAGCTAATGTGTGAATTGCACATTATTTCAAACAGGTAGTTCTTGTGGTGTCCATATTAAGGGTGACCAACCTTCGCTTGGAAGTGTGAACCTATCTTTCTGTGCCCTCTGAACTTTCTGTAGTTCCTCAGCACACACTGCTGGGCAATTTGGGAACTTTCCTTTTACAGATCAGTAAGATGAAAATATTGATTGGAAGAGTCACAGTGTGTGAGTGTGTGTGTGTGTGTGTGTGTGTGTGTGCACGCGCATGCGTAATACAGTGTATGAGTGAACATATGCAAATGACAGCTCTGTTTTAGTCCTATTGGTAGTTCACAGAACACCAGTCACACCCACCTCCCAGCATTGTTAGGGGTTTAAAGGAACAGTCACTTTTCAATTCCTCTTAATCCTTAATTCCTCTGTTAATCCCCCACTCACTGTCCAATAACCTTCCTGTATAGGTTTGCATGTGTGGACCAGGGGAACTATGAGTACTGTACCAGTGTTCCGAGGCAGGGAGAGGAGGATACAAATGAGCCAGACCACAGTTTAGCTACTCTCTCCTGATCGGGTACACGGTGCATCATGACGTGTATTACTGCCACTGTCTTCCCTATGTTAGTGAGTGCAAATATCTTGTACCGTGGACAAAGCTGGTGGGAAAATGTGGAGGAAGATAGTGCAGAGGAGCGACCAAGAGGCTGACGGCTCACAGAGCAGTCAGAAGGGCCAAGTGCATGGACCGAAATGCAGCTCAGAAGACATGAACTTGGACATGTGCCAGTGCTGGTCACCACAGGCACCTGCAGATGCAAATGTATTCCTAATGTCAAGTAGCAAAGAGTTAGATGACTGGTTTTATATATTTAGTATCAGAGTCCATGACGAGCTATTTCATAGATGTTTAAGAATGACTTGGTTTGTGTTAAATCAGTCAGACTCAATCTAGTATGACATGCTTTCCCTGATATATATAATTTAAAACAAAACAAAGGTGACCTGAAAATAGGGAGACCATGATTAGATGAGAGGACAAGGATAAGGGGAGTAAGGAGGGTTAGAAAGGGGATGGATATGATCAAAATATATGCATATATGAAAAAAATAGAAGTCATAAGAAACGAATGGTTTAGTGATAATTGGGGACCTTGCATAGGCTATATGGATAGGCCAGGAGTGCTTTATTTTTTGCATGTAAAAATAATGAAACTGGTGGATATGGTAATTTGGGGAGTCTAAGGCAAGAGGGTCACAAGTTCAAGCCCTGCCTGGGTGACTTTGCAAAACTTAGTCTCAACATAAAATAGGGCTGGGGAGGGCCGGAGGGTTAGCTCAGTGGTTCTGGCACCTGCCTCGCAAGTGCAAGGTTCTGAGTTTGATCCCAGCTAACCACATATAATGTTGGGTGTGGAGACTCATGTGCACCAGCCATCAATACCACATACCACAGTGCTGGGCATGGTGGCTCACGCCTGTCATCTCAGCACTTGGGAGGCAGAGGCAGGAGGATTGCTGGGTTCAAGGCTCGCCTGGGCTACATAGTGACCTCAGAGCCAGCCTGAACTACAAAGCCAGACCCTGTCTCAAAAAAAAAAAAAAAAAAAAGAATAGGGTTGGGGATGTAGCTCAGTGTGAAGGCTCTGGGTTTAATCCTTGGACCACGAAGGGGAAAACCAAAAAAATCTGCAGACTGTTACTAAATAACATGGGCCATGTGATATGTATTTAGTTATAGAATAAATTCCATTCCCAGAAGATGGTGGCTTCATGAACAGTTTAGTGCTACATGCATGTGAGTTTCCACTACTATTATTAATACACAGTCTTGCTTCATGTCCCCAGTCCTGGTTGTGCAGGGCTCAGTTGGGTTGATAACTTGTGTGTTTTCTTTCGGCAGCCTACCTCTCCTACGACACCCACGAAGCCTGTGGTGCCCCTGGACTGGGCATCTGGGGTGATGCTGAAGCCAGATCCCACAGTCATCAACAAGCACATAAGGAAGTTAGTTGAAGTACGTAATTCAGGGAGTCAATACAGTACTAGAAGGCTCCTTTCTCTTTCTAGAATGTTCCGTGGTTGCCTGGAGTTAGAGTTCATGGACTACATGAAGTCCATGAATTCAGCTCTCTGGCAGATGGGAAGAATTTAGCCATGAGGGAAGAATCTGTCAGAAAGACCCTCTCCCACCTTGTGACCCACCTTGTCGGTGTGCTCTCATATACCCACATACTCTCAGCTGCTTCCAGTTTCTTTCTGTCTTGTCATCAACTTGATGTACTTCTGGGGAATTAGAATCACTCATGAAAACCCAGACAGGTCACAATGATATGTTACAAAAATTAACTAATATATCCTGGGAGCTAGGTAGTTTTACTTGCTGTGTATATTCAGAGTGTTGTAGCACAGCAGTACAATGTTATTGAGCTCAGAAAAATCAACTAATGTCAAACAAGACTGTCAGAGGGCCAGAGATTTAGCTCAGTGGTTCCGGTGCAAGGTCCTGAGTTCGATCCCCAGTAACCACATACAACCATACCAGGCGTGGTGACTCACACCAACCAGCAATTACTATAGCCTACCACAATGCTGGATGTAGTGGCTCAAGCCTGTAATCCCAGTGTTCAGGAGGCAGAGGCAGGAGGACTGCTGATCTTGAGGCTTGCCTGGGTTACATAGTGAGCTCAGGGTGAGCCTGAACTACAAAGCGAGACCCTGTCTCAAAGGAAAAATAAAAAAGACTCTGTCAGAGTTTTTCACCTAGGAAGAAGAGTAGGAGCACAGCTTGGGCCCTGGAAATTGTGATCCTGGATTTAATTTCTAATGGATCAATAGAGCCTCTGGTATAATAGGGTTGAGTCTATGGGCTATCATGTGCTTTTTTCCTGGGAAAATGGCTGCTTTGATTTCTCATGTTGCAAATAATTTGCTGTCATTTATCTTTAAATCTGTTTATTGAGATTTCTTTTGTGTATTTTATATTTTACTGTAATAAAATATCTTTATGTATTCTGACTTTAATGTCATGCTAAGACAAACCTTTCCCATTCAAAGACTTTGAAACATAAAAAAGATTTTTATCTCTTAACTTTGTTATTTTTATAGTTTATTATTATTTTTATCTTAAAATATTTAATGCATATATAATTTAGTTTGGGACAGTTTATTTTGTAAGATTATTAGCCATTTAGTTTAACAGCAAGTATTGGATGATCTATAATTTCCCTGTGAATTTGAAATGATCCTTTTTGACATTACATGGTCTATTTCAAGACTCCATTCTCTGTAGTAAGTTGTATTACGTTGTTTTCATAAATATAGACTTGTACAATGGCTCATTCCTGAAAGGGCATGTTCTTTCTCGTTATATCTCATTCTAAACAATTTTAGGCTAGTAACATAGGCATTTCTAGTTGAACTTTAGATATAGCTTGTTCAGTTAAAACAAATTCCTTCTCTCAAAATAGGTAGGTTGGTGGCAGGTAGATGGATAAATAGACGGATAAATAAATACTTTTTTTTTTTTAAGACAGGGTCTCGCTTTGTAGTTCAGGCTGGCCCTGAGCTCACTATGTAGCCCATGCAAGCCTCAAACTCAGCAATCCTCCTGTCTCTGCCTCCCAAGTGCTGGGATTACAGGCGTGAGCCACCATGCCCGGCACACTGTGGTATGTGGTGCTGATTGCTGGTTGATTGCTGGTGGGCGTGAGTCTCCACGCCCAGCGTTGTATGTGGTTACCGGGATCGAACTCAGGACCTTGCGCTGGTGAGGCAGGCACCAGAACCACTGAGCTAAATCTCCGGCCCCAATAAATACATTTTTAAAAAAATTCCCACTGGGATTTTGATTGGGATTGCACTGAACATATGCTTCCAGTTTTGGGTCTTGTTTTTCTGTCATCACAGTATTTATTCCACAAGCCTCACTCTTACTCAACCCTTGAATCTCAATTTAGAGTTTGTTTTCTCTGGGAATCTTTCCTAATTCCTTACTTCATGATGCTATATTTTTATCTGCCCCACTTATCCTTGCGTGTTATAAAGGCTTCTGGATTTAGTTTGTCTCACACTAGTTTCTGAGCTCCTTGATAGAAGCATGGTATGCTATCATTTGTTTCATGACAACAGGTTCAGAACCTGGCTCATAAACTGTCACTCAATAAATAATTGTCTTTCTTTTGTAGTCTGTGTTTAGAAACTATGATCATGACCATGATGGGTACATCTCCCAAGAGGACTTTGAAAGTATAGCTGCCAATTTCCCCTTCCTGGATTCCTTCTGTGTACTAGACAAAGATCAGTAAGTTTTAATTTTGATATATTTTAATAACACTGTCTTAAAATGAAAAGTTATCATGGGGGAATAGGAAAACATGTAATTTATGTCTTGATGGCTTCGATCTTAGAGGTTCGTATATCTGTTTAAATTGGCTTAGTGATTAGTCATCACTTAGACTGAAGAGGGCGGAAAAATGTAGCTCCTAACTAGGCAACTGCTTGTTAGTAACTTGTTAATCTGCTTTCCATTGCTGTGGCAAAATATCTGTCATAAATAAATTTGAAGGAGGCAAGATTTATTTATTTATTTATTTATTTATTTATTTATTTATTTATTTATTTATTTATTTAGAGACAGGGTCTCGCTTTGTAGTTCAGGCTGGCCCTGAGCTCACCATGTAGCCCAGGCAAGCCTTGAACTCGGCAATCCTCCTGTCTCTGCCTCCCGAGTGCTGGGATTACAGGCGTGAGCCACCACACCGGGCACTGTGGTATGTGATAATGATTGCTGGTGGGTGTGAGTCTCCTTACTCAGCACTGTATGTGGTTACTGGGGATCGAACTCAGGACCTTGCGCTTGCGAGGCAGGCGCCGGAACCACTGAGCCAACCCTCCAGCCCCACAAGATTTATTTTGACTCATGGTAGCCACAAATCAGAGTATAAGAGAGAGCCAGATAGCAAGAGGTCAGGGCCTAGATAGAGCCCCTGAGGTCATGGTAACAGTCATCCGTGTCCACTCAATCTCTTCCTAAAAGGCCTTCTACAGCCTTCAACACAATGGGCCTCTTGGGGGGACATTTTAGGTACCATTTACAGTAGTAATGGGGTTCTGTGGTCAAAGATGATGCACACATAGGTAATAAGCATTGCTCTTCATTTCTCTGTGAAGGTATGAAAGGGCTTGAGCCAGAGTTTCTGCCTGGGATTATGTTCCAGGGGTCTTATTCACTTCATGTTTCACTAAGTGTGGCCCCTGGGCTGTGTACTTGGTGATTTCATCTGTATTTGTATCTGTGATCTCTTGGCCTATGTATCTTTTTTTTTTTTAACCATTAATGTGCTCTTAACAAGAAACAAGTCTCCTATGTGTGTCCATAATTAAATGCAGGGATTTCAGGAAAATTTGCTCTTCCTAAGATAAACCAGGCATGGTAGCACAAGCCTATAATCCTACAATACTTGGGAGACTGAGACAGGAAGATCATTGAGAGTATGAGGCCAGCCTAGGCTGTGTAGTCAACTCAAGGCCAGCCTTGAACTACACAACAAGACCCTGTCTCAAAACAAGGAAAAAAAGACCAAGACCCTAAAAGACTCTTCAGTTTTTAGACACTTTATCAATAAAATGTTTTAATAAGAAATAAAATCAATACATTTTGTTAGGTATTATTTAAGTTATTTTGCATAAAAAGGGGTCTCAAATTCTTAAGTCTGGAATAAGTCTTCCCTGGGAGAACCTGACAGCAATAAGTGGATTCTGTGGAAAAGCCAGAGGAAGAGGAGCCACAGGGGAAGAAAACCAGGGCAGCGTGGAATCACAGGTCCACACAGGGAGCGTGTCACAAGGGAACACGTCCTCATATGACCTGTCGCCAAGGGCCAGCAAGCTCACCAGGTGGGGAGAGGCCACTGAGAGTTTCAGGATCTTAACTTGGCAAAGAGTCATTTTTTGCCTTAGTTACTTATATGTTCCTGAGACATACTACTTGACCACCATAACTTGAGGAAGGTTTTGGCTCACAATGTGTAGAGATTTCAGCCCATACTCAGCTGATTCCAAGGCTGAGCAGCATGACAGAGGAGAAACTGCTCACTGCCTGGCTGTGGGAAGAATCACAGGGAGCAAGGGAGGAGGGAGAGGGACCATTTTGGCCACACTCCTAGAGATCCACTGCCTCCTATCAGATGTCACCTCCCAACATGCCATGTAGCTATAAACTCATCAGTGGACCAATCCACTGTGGATTATCATGTCCTCATCACCCAATCACCTCTATAAACCACTCCTATGAGCAAATGAAGCTTTGGAGGGACATCCAGATATAAAGCATACCATGGATGGAAATGGGAGTCTGATAAATCCTGTCTTCGAAACCTTTGGGATATACGAAAGGAAAGACGACAAGACAGTTGTGAAAGGAAATGACAGCAGGACTGAGGAAAGGAATTTAGTAGGATGAAAAGTCTCAAGCATATTTGCAAACAGAGAAAGAAACAGACAAAGGGGTTGATCACAGCCTGGAAGGTGCAGAATCCTGCAGAGGCTGGAGAATAGGAATGACAGATCCTTCCTGTGCCGACGAGGAGCCAGGAGAGGGTAGATAAAGAAAATGTGAACTGGGGAAGAAGAGTATGGTCTCCCACACCTGGTGGTGTAGAGAGAAGATAATATGGTGCCCACCTATATCAAGAAGATTTTGTCCTTTGTAATAAATTAACCAGAATATTAAATAAGTTGGTGGGAGCAAGGTGGGTGGAATTAAAGATTGGTTCTCTGTGGGGAAGATCTGCCAGAATTGCTCTAGTCACTGGGCTCTGAGCAGTCAGACCTGAATGAAAGCACCCAGCCTGCAGCCTGCACAGCATGAGGCTGAATAGATGTGACAATGATGGTCCACTTAGTACCATTTGCTGCCTCCAGCCACAGCCTAAGTCTTGCAAAGCTCTTGGTAGGCAAAGGCTGGACAAATGTCTTTCTGGAAGCTCCTCTTGTGGATGGAAGTAGAGTTTCTTTTCTTTTCTTTTCTTTTTTCTTTTCTTTTCTTTCTGTGTGTGTGTGTGTGTGTGTGTGTGTGTGTGTGTGTGTCTTGTTTTATAGTTCAAACTGGCCCTGAACTCACTATGTAGCCCAGGCTAGCCTCGAACTCTTGGCAATCCTGCCTCTGCCTCCCGAGTGCTGGGAGAAGAACAGTTTCTTTACATGGTACTCCACATATCCGCACATCTGTGTATGGTCCTGTGCCCCCACACACTCTCACACTGACTTATGTGTAGATAATTTTCTGCATACTTTCCGAAAGGTGCATGATGAAAGTTGGCAACTACTTAGCAATATAGTATTCAAGGATCCTTTTTCTCTTCTTTGCTTGTCCTAACAGGGATGGCCTAATCAGTAAAGATGAAATGATGGCTTACTTCCTGAGAGCTAAATCCCAGCTACATTGCAAAATGGGACCAGGATTCGTCCATAATTTTCAGGAGATGACCTATCTCAAGCCAACCTTCTGTGAACACTGCGCTGGATTCGTAAGTCCGTTTTCTACTCTTTTCTCCTGCATGCAGTTATTTTTGCAGTGTTCTGAAAGAGTAGGAAAATGACACACTAAATAGAAGCCATGGTCTGCTTTGGATCAGAATTAAAACATTATGGTTCTATGAAATTAAAGATTAAATAAGTGCAAAAGCAAAATCAGTGTGCTTAGCTATGCTCTAAGAATGCCAGGCTGGCAAGGACAAGGAAGGTTGGTGAAGCCTGTTAGCTCGAGAGGCAGTTTGTCTGCTAACTGCTGCCAGGAGAAAGGTGTCAGTCAGCCCAAAGGGGCCTGGCACTCATCTCCGGTATTCATAAGAGGTTGCAATTAGGGAATACATTTATCTTAGCCACTTCCTTGTAGCACTTGTTTATATAGCATTACTCAAGAGAAATCCATCATGGCATGGCTCAGTGATTCCTAATTCAAAAAGGGATAAAAAGATCTCTCAGAGGGAAGATGGCTATAATAATAAATAACATTTACTTAACACTTGACAGTAACAAGAACTTCTGTGGGCAATTAATGCAATTAATCCTCCCAATCAACGCTGGCTACAGATGTTTCATTCTCCCCCATTTTGTCTGTGAAGACAGAGAAGTGTAGAGAGGCTAAGTCCGATCCCTGGAAATGAGAAGCTCTTTATTACCGAAGCCGAGACCTACGTGCACATTCTGTCTGGCTCTGACTCCGAGGCTCAGCGCACCCTGGTGCAACACCTGGAGAATACACACTTCATCCCCCCACGTTAGAAAATTCTTTGGGAAGTGGGGTCAGCTTTTGGCCCTGGCCTTAAACAGAGACTCTTGGGCTCTGGCTGTTTTCTAATTAACACCCAATTTAAAGAAAATGACAAATGTGGTGTTTCAGTTGAGGGCGGCCCAGCCTACACCCAGATGAATAGGATAATGAATGCTTTGATCTTAGGGAGCTGGTGAATATATATTACACTTTAATCTGTTTTTACTCTCCCTTCTCCTCGCCTTCCTTCCTTCTCCACTCCTTCCCATTTGCCAGAGATCTGTTCCCGTTTTCCCAAATAACTTTGAAGGCTCAGAGGAATCTATGTGCTTTCCACTGGTAGAATTTCACTGAGGGAGAGGAAAGAAGCAGTCTTGATGATGCCCTTGAGTTGCTTCATACCTGCACCTGCTCTTCTTAGAGTACCAGGATGGGCATTGCCACTGATACACTGGCGACAGTGCCATGCTTACCCAGGAGGCCACTGGCCCTGCCTCTTTCAACCTCCTTTTATTAAGAAAACAGAAGCTACCTAACCTGACCATGGAAAGGTTGAGCATGAGGCTTTTCCAATTTGAGCTAAGCCTGTTTAACTGAATGGAGCCCAGTACTGCAAGTGCTTAGTGTTCATCCTGCCCACGCGCCAGTGCTGTGGGGGGGTGGGGGGTGGGAAGGACATGACAAGGCCACCTTCCTCGCAGCTTCTAGAAGGAATCTTTCAGGAGCAAAGGTACTGTGCCAGGACACCTCCTGCGCTGCCCAGACAGATTATATGGAGCCCTGCCCTCACACCTCTCGTAGGCACTTGCCATGTTGAAGAAATCAGAACATTCCAGTCACTTGGCTTCAAGATCTTCCTTGGCTTTGTTTTTTTTTTTTTTTTTATCCTAGAACCAAGCAATAGTTTCTTCTATAAAGTAGAATGAAACAGTGAGCCAAGCACAGAGGTTGGTTTTTCCAGGCAGAAAGGAGCTGAAGAAAGCAGAAATGAAGAATAAAAAGTAGATTGGTCATATCAAAGTTGCTTTCTTGATGAGGCAGGGAAAAGTGACTCAGTTCACTACAGGTGACTTTTTCTGTAAGGTTAAAGGTACAGGGAACTTCTTTATCATAAAGTTGAAACTGGACTATTTGGGGAATTTGGCTATTTGTCTCTCCGTTTCTCCCAGTTTCTGGGAAGCTTGGATCAAAAGCTTAGTTTCCAGTGCCGGGCGTGGTGGCTCATGCCTGTCATCCCAGCACTCAGGAGGCAGAGCCAGGAGGATTGCTGAGTTCCAGGCTTGTCTGGGCTACATAGTGAGCTCAGGGCCAGCCTGAACTACAAAAGCAAGACCCTGTCTCAAAAAAAAGCTTAGTTTCTGCTTGGTAATGTGGAGTGTTAGCACGGGTGACTCCATTTCAGTTTGGTCTGCTGAAGCCCAGTGCATCACCCTAGTCCAAAACAATGACTCCCTGTCATTTGTATTTCATAATCACTTCCTGCTTATCGGCTATGCGGTTGGCAGAATCCAAGCCTTTTCTGCATCTCCCGCAGCCCCAGCACAAGCCAAGCACAGAGCAAATTGTGGACCCTCAATATATGAATAATTAAGATGTTACCTTTTCTGTATTGTTCGAGGTACAGTATGAATACTCAAAAAAATAAGTGCAAAACCCATTTTAATAGGTGCACTTTTCAGATTGTTGACCTTTCCAGTAAAGGGCCAAGCGTCACTAAGGTGAAGGCAGAGGGGACTAGGGGCTTCCAAAGACCTAGCAGTTTTCTCTCCTGTTAATTTTCCTGAGCATTTTTTGTCAAAACCCAGCAGGGCGCCAACTTGAGTTTCCCATTCTGCCTCCCGTTTGGCTCCGGGAAAGAAAAGGGAAGCAAAGCGCCTGTTATCACCGCAGCTGGAGAGAATGGAAGAGGGTCCTTCTTGCTGACGGGAAGGCTGCGAAGAGCTACATCCTGTCTGCGCTCTGCCAGTCTTGAAGCATCCCAGGACTTCCTCTGCTGGGGCCCTCTTTTCTTTCCAGATTTCTCTTCAGACTCCTTAACATCCCTTTTTCTTTTGTTACAGCTCTGGGGCATAATTAAACAAGGATACAAATGCAAAGGTAAGAGAAAAAAAAAGTTATTTTGTTAAATGTTTTTAAAGATTTGGCATTTTGGGTAGGAATAACATTTGTCTAGTTAAACCAAGAAGCTGTTGCCTTCATTAAAAATTCGGGCATCTTGGGCCAATGGCAATTGAAGAGAAAGTATGTCCAGGAGACCCTGGAGCTGGGAGAGGCAAATTTTAGTTTTTAAGCTTGTTGTATGAGGACAGAAACTACCCTGTCTACACTGCAAACATCTAGCCTTCCTTATGAACTGTCCCCATCTAGTGATGTGGACTTGGTTCTGCAGTGACAGCCGCACAATACTCAATGAAAACCTTCTTCCTCGAAGGCAAACAACAACAACAACAACAACAACAACAACAACAAAACGCATCCACACACATTTCTGTGCTACGAGGCCATTTTTTTGCTACTCCCATGTAGTTGTTCCTTTCTCTACTAGTCACAGAGATAATGATTTTTTTAAAAAAGGAAACTTTAGAATTTATTTTTTCTTTCAATGAATTCATTCATATATTTCTTATATGGAGATTTATAAAGGCTTGAGTTTGTATTTGACAAATGCAACAAGCATGCACCTTAAGCATTTAGGAATGTGTTGAGATAAAGGTGTGTTACTGGGCCAGAAATTTAGCACAGTGGTTCTGCCGCCTGCCTAGCAAGTGCAAGGTCCCTGGTTTGATCCCGGTAACCACATACCATGATGTGATCTTGGGCATGATGACTCACACCCACCAGCAATCAGTACCACACCCCACAACGCTGGGCGTGGTGGCTCATGCCTGTAATCCCAGCCCTCGGGAGGCAGAGGCAGAAGGATTGCTGAGTTGAAAGCTTGCCTGGGCTACATAGTGAGCTCAGGGCCAGCCTGAACTACAAAGCAAGACCCTGTCTCAAAAAAAAAAAAAAAAAAGAATGTGATAGTGTTCTTGAAAAATATAATAAAAATAAGCCAGGTGTCATGGTTCACACTGTAATCTAAGCACTGTGGGAAGCTGAGGCAGGAGGATCACACATTCAAGTCTAGCCTAGGGAACTTAGTGATCTCATGAGACCTTTCCCAAAGTAAAAAACATTTGGGTTATAAAGGCTTCAGATTCAATTTCCAGTATTCCAGTAACACACACACACAAAGAAAAATATAATAAATAAAACATATTAATCACAGGTGAGTGCTGTGATTAAGTAACGATGTAAACTGTTTGTATAAAGTAGTCACAATTTATAAATTTCAATTGAATGGGAGGACTATAAGAATGAATTCATTGAAAGAAGAAAGGGAGAAGACATAATCATTTTCCCTGGGTAAGGTTTGGCAAACGAAGAGTAGAACTCTGATGGGGATCGAATGGAGGGACCCTTCCCCATCTGTGGCTTAAGGCGGGTGCTGCCACGGAGAGACCAGGAAAAGGCTCCTGTCTCCTTATGCCAAGACCTTTTTGTGGTGATTCCATCCAGGCTGAGAGGGAACCACAGCCCACCAGATCTGTACTTAGGGGAAGGCAGCTAACCTCTGGGCCTGACTGCCCTGTAGGCCCTTCAGTGACTCTTAGAGGAACAAGCTGAGAAAATACAGAACTTCAGGAGTCCGGGGAGCCAGAGGCCCCGGCTCTTTCCCAGCCCGGTACATGGCTACCTTTGAGCAGGACCGCACAGTTTCAGCCCGCAGCCTAGGGTAGTGGTGGGGACAGCCAGCAAAGGTGTCATCCCCGAAGCTCGGTCAGTACCAGACATGTGTGCTCCACACTCAGCATCTGGAATGTTGGGCTTTTTCAGACTGCGGAGCAAACTGTCACAAACAGTGCAAAGACCTCCTGGTTCTGGCCTGCAGGAGATTTGCCCGGGCGCCCTCTTTAGGCAGCAGTCCCGGCTCACTGCCCGGAAGCCCCTCACTGCCCCCAGGTAATGGTTTCTGCTTCGTTTGCCATCTCTGTCTCTCTGCTCACCTCTCCACCCCTGCGTTTGGATCTCAGCCTGCCCAGAGTCTGGTAGACCCCCAAGCCCGGCTGGGGGAGCAGCAGCGCCTAAGCTCTTACCCTGGCTTCCTCACTTCTCTCTGCTTCCCAGTCTCACTGACGTGCAAGTCACCCGTAGCTGCTTGGAGTCACCTGTAGTTCTGTCCCTGCTTGGACCTTGCCCCGCAGACCCCTGCTACAGATGCTAACTTTGACGGTCTGCTATCAAGCAGACACATGTCACATAACTATCACTCTCCTTCCCCTTCCAGTACAAGATGAGGTGTTTGAGTTTCCCGGGGTCACTGCTGGACACCGGGACCTGGACAGCAGAGCCATCACGCTGGTTACAGGCTCTTCCCGCAAGATATCCGTGAGACTACAGCGGGCCACGACCAGCCAGGCCACCCAGACTGAACCTGTCTGGTCTGAGGCTGGCTGGGGGGACTCGGGGTCCCACACCTTCCCCAAAATGAAGTCCAAGTTCCACGGCAAAGCAGCAAAGGACAAAGGCTTTGCTAAGTGGGAAAATGAGAAGCCCAGGGTGCAGGCAGGTGTGGATGTTGTAGACCGGGGCACCGAGTTCGAACCGGACCAGGATGAAGACCTGGATGAGACCAGACAGGACGGCGAGGTCAGTGGTGGGTCAAACCGCAGACACAGGATAAAGAAGCCTGAGGGGGTTGAGATGAGCATGACAGTGGGGGAGGGGTGAAAGGCATTCTGATAGTTTGGGGAGCGGTAATGGTTGGTAATCAAGATGTGGCACTTTTAATGCTGTTAGCAGTTACAGGACCCTGAAAAGATGTTTTTATTTTCTTTAAGGGTCTCAATTTCATTATGTATAAGATTGAACTGGATTGAGTTCTAAAATTTAGCAGAGATTGTCTGTGTAGGGAAATGCTATTCCAGAGAGCCATGGCTATTTTTCAAGACAGAACCAGGGCCCAAACTCAGAGGAGACAGTGGAGGCAAAAGATTTGGAGGCAGAAATGAGAAATGAAAACTCTTGTCCTTACTGAAAGAGAGACTTCTGACAGAATTATGGGATAAAAGGTGATGAGAATCAGACGTGGAAATCTCAAGTTCTGTTCAACAGGATCTATCTCCAAACAAGAATTACATTCTGATCATCCAGAGTAAATTGGAATGTGTATAGAATTTGTTAGAACATGCTGAAAATAGAAATTGGTTCAAGATGGGGTTAGGTGAGTTTTATTAATCAACAGTCCATAGTGCATGAAGAAAAAGCCTTTGGGGAACCTGGTGGTACATTTCCTGTGTTCACAACAGCGCCCGGGAGGGCAGCCGTGGCTCGCTGTGTGTACCATTCTCCCAGCAGTACGGGGTGAGGCATAGTCTCCCTAGTTTCTCATGATGAGAAAACCCCAACACCTGTAACCAAAATCCTTCAGTCCCTTCCTCACAACAATAAGAAGGCAACACACTAGTGTATCTCCTATCAGGAAATTTATTTTAAGTTCTTGCTTAACCATTTCCCTCCTTTCTTATAATACTGCGCTATTCCGTTACTTTGAACGAATACTTGATAAGGAAGAGACAGAGACAGACAGAGGGAGAGAAAGACAGAGAGGTGGTGCCCCAGAGTTCCCTTCAAGGATGTGTTCCCAGTGACCCAAAACCCCTCACTAGGCCCCTGGCTTCTCCAGTGCTTCCACCAACTTCACCAGGACCAAGCTGAAGATCTGGCCCTTGAGACGCTGATTCTAACCATGGCACTATCGGACTGTGTGCAGCGCTAGGGATCTAAGGATCTAACAGAGTTTCTTGTGCGCTAAGCAAGCACTTTATCTGAGTTTTGCCCTTAGATCCCTAACTCTGACATTTAAGAACCTCTTTATTGGGACCAAGGATGTAGCTCAGTGGTAGAGCATGTGTTTAGCTTAGAGAAGGCCTTGGGTTCCATCCTCAACACCCAATGTAAATACATAAAATAATAAAACAAAAACCACTTCATTGACATATAATTAATGTGCCATGAAATTCACGCACTGAAAACATACAATTCAGTGGTTTTAGTGTATTTTCAGAGTTGTGTTATTGTCACTATAATCTAATTATTATTCTTATTGTTTTAAAAAGAAGACCTATAGTCACTCTCTTCTACTTTGCCCTGGCCTTAGGCAGCTAATTTCTGTTCAAGTTTCTCACACCAATTCTACTTCTAGTATTTCCCATGCTAATTATCCTGGAAAATGTATCAGTAGTTCTACCCTTCCACTTCTGCTAGATTATTAGTTCAAACTGAGAATATAAAAGTGATTAAAGAAAAGTTCATATTTTGATGCCAGGGGAAGATATTCTAAACTGGTCAGAAAGATGGCTTCAGAAAGGTTCATGAAAGTGTTTTTGTTTCTATTTTTATAGAAATTGCAGATTGACATAAGCTTGGCAAAAGTGTCTATAGCATTGAGTAGATTCTCCAGTGGTGGTTAGGGAGGTATCCGTGATTTAAAAGAAAAGACAAGAGGGCTGGGAATTTAGCTCAAGTGGTACCACCATGCCTACCTTGGAAGCACAAGGGCTTGAGTTCGATCCCCAGTACTGCCCAAAAAAAAAAAAGGAAATAGAAAAGATAAGGAACTGTTGTGCAAGATTTTCAAGAGGATGCCAGGTATCATGCCAATCACCCCGAGCCCCCACTCAGTTTATAAAGACTATGAACATGAGCTTGTAGCTGCCACAGAAGTCTCAAAGAAAAACCCTGCTGGGTGCCCACCTCAAGCACTTAGCATGGTATCCACCTCGTGGGCATCTCTGAATTCTGGGGACCCTCCCTGTGAAACTGGTCAGGAGCTCACCTCCACTGGCTGTCACAGCTCAAGTGGCTTAAACTGGGCTCCTGAATTAAGAGGGATTGTGGCCAGTGAAGGGCAGGGCAGTCACCGAGGTAAGCTCTCCTGATTGTTACTCACTAGTGGGAAACAGAAACAAAGATCTGAGGATTTAAAAGATGTAATTTAGTTTTTTGGAAATTGAGTCTGCGCTATTCAAATGTTCTTAGCATTTCAATTTTGCCATCTGATAAATCATGGGATTGGTTCACTAACAATTAATATCATTTGTTCCACTTAGAAAAAACTGCATCATACTATATACAGTGTATATATATATGGCACATAGTCCCTTTCCCACCCAAATCAGTAGCAAGAGGACATTTGATCTTGTTCAGGGAAAAAGGCAGTAAATTCGACAAAATTACACCCAACAGCAGAACATGTAGACAAAGGAATTTTCAAATTCAAGAAATTTTCTGCTAGCCAAGAGTAATAAATACAATGAAAAATGATCTCACAATACCTGTTCAGTAACATGGTATTTATCAGTTGCATACGGAAATATGTAAAAACATGAGTATCAGTCCATTTTCTGTGGCTCTCATTGAATACTACTTTAGAAGGTATTTAGGTCACAGTGCATGGAGTGGGAAGTCCAAGAGCAAGGTAGTGGCATTTGCTGAGGCTGCACATTAGCACGGCAACTCAGAGCAAGTGGGATATCTCAGGTCTGTCTTCTTAGAGAGCCAGTTGTGTATACACTGTGGCACAAGCCTGGACTCTTAGCACTAGGGGAAATTGAGACAGGAGAAGGACAAGTTTGAACCCAGCCTGGGCAACTCAGTGACTTTGCAAGACCATGTCACAATAAAAAATAAAAGAAAGGTTGGAAATGCAGCTTAGTGCAAAGGTCCTGGGTTCAAACCCCATTATGGGTTGGAGGGAGATTTTCTACAAAGCCAATAATGGCGTCATGAGGGCTCCACCCTCGTGGTCTTGTCTAACTAACCCCAATCTCCTCCTAGAGACCACCCACCTTCAAATATCATTAACATGAGAAAGGGGGAGTCAACCTGTCCATGCATGGTCTTCTGTGGAAATGTTTGAACTGTAGCAGCAAAAAGGACTGTGATCTGTGGCTTTCTCTCCACTGAGTCCCAGGATTTACACTCATGTAAAAAATGTAAAGGTGTCTGTGTTTTCGGCGGTGGTGGGTTCTGTGTCCCCAGTGACCACCGAGCTCTACATCACAGGCCCAGGTTACTCTTTTAGCAGTAAGGATATTTTCTTAGTTTTTCTTTAGATTTTTGTCAACTCCTGCTAAATTAAATCTAGCCAACAAATATTTATTTTAGGAATAGGAAATCCTGGACTAAACAATTCAAGGACATACACAGATACACAAAAATATACACAAACTCCATTCATACATATTACATGTATAAATATGCCTCCATATGCAAATTGTTTCCTTACAGATTTCCTTAATGCCTTTATATACAAATTTGTAGTGTGGATTTTTTTTGTTTTGTTTTGTTTTGTTTTTGAGACAGGGTCTCGCTTTGTAGTTCAGGCTGGCTCTGAGCTCACTATGTAGCCCAGGCAAGCCTGGAACTCAGCGATCCTCCTGTCTCTGCCTCCCGAGTGCTGGGATTACAGGCGTGAGCCACCACGCCCGGCACTGTGGTATGTAGTATGGATTGCTGGTGGGCGTGAGTCTCCACGCCCAACACTGTATGTGGTCACCAGGGATCGAACTCAGGACCCTGTGCTTGCCAGGCAGGCACCGGAACCACTGAGCTAACCCTCTGGCCCTCTAGGAACATTTTTGTTACATTAAGACCCAGTCATGCAACAGGCTCCGGTTTGTATTGCAGGATGGCTAACTTCAGGCTGGGGAAACCGAGGCAATCATGTTGGCTTTGGGAAGGAGCAAGATAAGAAACTCTGAAGAATACTCCAACCTCAGGAAGTTGCCTGGAAGGAAACCTGGAAATCTACTGCCTTAGACACTGTGGGATCGCTATGGTTGGTCCATGGGATAGAGAATTTACCCTAATAATGAACTATTTATGTCTTTCTCCCTGTCCCTGGTTAAGTGCCACATGGACTGTGTTATGTACCTAGTAGTTTTCTCACTTTTTCTCTAGAGCCATTTATATACGGGTGAAATGGAGCCTCCTGTGCACACACGTGACACTCTCAAAACTCAGCCTTCGTTTTTCTGTGAGGATATTTCCATCCTCTGTACATTTTGGATGGGACCAGGCTTAAGGTTTTTTTGAAGGACAAGGCATTTTGCAGGCCTGACTGCAGCAGTTCTAACGAAAGATCATCTGCGAGGAGAAGCCATTTATGTTGTTCCTGCCACACAGTTGCTCTGATGTGCAGTGAATCACGTTATCTGTCACTGAAGCCTTATCGATTCTGCACCACTTGGGGGACATGATATTTACAATAGCTGTGGGGCAAAATTCATTACAGCTGTCCTTCTTTAGATTTCTGAAGTAGGAATAGCACCTGAAAAATCTGTTTGTTTTGGGGAATAAAATTTTGTAGTGGGCTGGGGATTTAACTAGTGGCACCACACCTGCCTGGTAAGCATAAGGTCCCGAGTTCGATCCCTAGAACTGAGAAATAAGAAAAACTTACTAGAAGAGTCATTGAGCAAACCACTAGGTAAAATGCAAAACCACTGTCAATTTTTGAAAGTCCAAAGTAATTCTACATTTTGTTAAAAAAAAAACTTTTGGATCTGAAAGATAATTCTTTTTTTTTTTGCTTTTTGAGACAGGGTTTCGCTTTGTAGTTCAGGCTGGCCCTGAGCTCACTATGGTGCCCAGGCAAGCCGCTGCGAACTCAGCAATCCTCCTGTCTCTGCCTCCCGAGTGCTGGGATGACAGGCGTGAACCACCACACCCGGCATTGTGGTATGCGGTGTTGATTGTTGGTGGGCGTGTCTCCACGCCCAGCATTATATGTGGTTACCGGGGATTGAACTCAGGACCTTGCACTTGCGAGGCAGGCGCCGGAACCACTGAGCTAACCCTCCGGCCCAGAAAGATAATTCTTGTACTCTTTCTTCCTAATAAGTTGCCATCCATAATTAAAGACTATCTACTAAAAGAAATACACCATCTTGAATACTTCACTTTATTCTATTTAAATTTGACCTGAAAGATCTAGCTGTGGATGTATTTCTAAAGTCATTAGAAAGAGAACTTGACTGAAGATATCCAAAACAGAAGCCAGGTGTTACCAGTGCATACCTGTCATCCCCAGCACTTGAACCACAAGTTCAAGGCCAAACACACAAAAAACAAAAGAACCTCAAACAAATAAGGAATAAAGAAAAAAAAGAGCCGTTGAAAACAGAGGTGGAATCGAGCCTGTGGGCGAGGCGAATGATTTCGGAGGGACCAGTCAGCGGCTGTGTTGCACAGAGGGGTGTGGTCCCAGATGAGAAGGCTGCTTTCCGTTCATAGTCCACGTAAAACTGACTGTCTCTGCAGCTGCCTCTGTTTGCTTCACCTCCTTCACCACGGACCACGGAGGACTGTTCTGCGGAGCCAACTAGCTGAGTTCTGGACAAGTCCTGTGCAAAAGGCATGAAGACCGGTTGGGCTGGGCTCAGCCTCAGGAACGGGAGCGTGAGGACACAGAGGTAGCGTGGTTTCCGCGATGGAAACGTGGCTATGACTAGGCTGGAACCCACCGTCTGTACATACCTCCCTCCCAGGCAAACTGTCACCTTCAGAGATGAAATAACTTAACAGAACTGAAATGGTAACTTAAGCCCAGGAATCCTTTGTCCTGTTTTTTGTTGTTGTTGTTGTTTATTCTTTTTTGAAAAAGGAAGTAAATTCAGGAAGAAACTTGATAATCATGTGGGACTGCTCCTTTTCTTCTCAGAGGAATTATTTCGCTTCACACTCAAATTGGATATGTTTGTGTTTTCATATATGGGAAGAGTTTCACACTGTCAGTCCTTTTATAACAGATTCTACATGTACCCTGAGTAAAAAATAAACACAAGAGAAAACAATCATGCATATAAACTTGTTTTGTAGGTTTGATGATTGCTGCTGTCTTGAAAGTCAAAACTAAAACCGAGTGAACATTAGGTCTGAGGGCAGGATTTATTAGATGTGTCTCCTGAGGCCTCACGGCAGAGGTACACACAGAAGTGACATGTTTGGAGACCTGCGTGGACCTCAGCGGGTCTCAGGGGTGGCTGCCACTGGACAGCCAGGGACAGTCCTGTGCTCAGGTGTCAATAGTAACAGCATCTCCACTGGTCTGAGGAGTTTGTGGTATAAAAATGAAGGGAGGGGCCGGAGATTTAGCTCAGCTGTTTGGGCACCTGCCTGGCAAGAGCAAGGTCCCTGGTTCGAGATCGGTAACCATATACCACAGGGCCAGGCATGGTGGCTCACGCCTATAATCTGAGCACTTGGGAGGCAGGATTGCTGTGATTTCAAGGCTAGCCTGGGCCACATAGTGAGCTCAGGGCCAGCCTGAACTACAAAGCGAGACCCTGTCTCAAAAAAATAAAAAAATAAAAATGAGAGAACTTCTTCAGAAGGGTGCCCCAAACCGTTCCTGTGCTAAGAAGCTTAAGTATCTCTGAGATAAACACTGATTTTGCCAAAACGAATGACTGCCAGGTCAGGCTGATGGACAGGTTGGAGTCAGTCAAATCGCAGTACCGGAGCAGACCTGTGGCGTGCAATTCGTAACATGTTTTCCCCACTACTGGGCACCCAAGCTTGCCGTCAGACTGAGCTCTACCGGCATTCCTCTTCAGTGCTTATTAAAAGTGTGAAACGGCCCTGCTGAGTTGCCCACGGTGGGCTTGACTTTGCCATCCTCCCGCTGCTGACGGACCAGAGTGCCGGGATGACAGGTTCGCACCGCCGCGCCTGTCAGAGCGGGACGGACGCACGTCTTCCTGAACGTCTTCCTGCGGTGCGCCTGGGGTGCTGGCCACGCTGGGGACACTGCTGTGAGCCCAGTTTCCTCCTCTGAAAGAAACTCATTTCGGCACCTTCCCTGCTACCTTGGAGTCACTGTGAGGATCAAGGGCTGGGGGGGGGTAGCTCAGGAGGAGCGAACTTGCCTATGGTGTGAGGCCCTGGGTTTAATCCCCGGTAGTGCAAAAATGGGAAAAAAAAATCCTTAATAAAACATCCAACATGACTTTAAGAAGAAAGAATCGAGCCAAAAAAATATATTAAAAGTATTTTGGGGGCCAGAGGGTTAGCGCAGTGGTTCCGGCGCCTGCCTCGCAAGTACAAGGTCCTGAGTTTGATC